>KN726272.1:36232-61683 GCA_000816745.1 Ancylostoma duodenale
GATCTGAGGGCACCGCTTTATATTGGATTGGGCAATAAGTTCGTGCGGTTTTTTTTTTTTAAATCAATTTTTTACGAGGTTTTGAACAAATTCCGGTAGCCTATCATAGGTCCTCTTGTAGCTCTTGTTTTGCTCTTTACGAATATAATAACCAATTTTCCCAATTCCCGCTACTTTTCATGTTCTGTCGCATGAAATATTACGCTCCAATTCGGCAAGAGCGTACATCTACGACACCTCCAACTGTTCAACTGCAATAGTGGAACAAATGCAGCTCAAGCTGCTGGGGATGTTAACAGCTATAAATGGAAGCCATTACTGTTGAAGGGACAGCGCAGAAGTGGATGTCTGCTTCACATAAGTTGATTTTGAGCTGCAGGATGCACCTTGTTCTGTAAGCACGGTACGTAGAGTTATGAGACGATTTTTCGCAAGCACTTGCTCTAGATGCGAAGAAGAGGTACTGCGGATATTAACTTTCAGAAAAACTTAAGTTCAACTAGTCCACTTCTGAAAATACAATGAATGCTCAAAAAAAAAAAAACCGCACGAACTTATTGCCCAATCCAATATAAAGCGGTGCCCTCAGATCTTCAGGGGAGTCGCCTCACTTGCACACATAACCCAAGTCCTATACTCCGTTACGTCTCTGATCACTGGGTTTTTCTTACTGCTTGCCTATTTGTCTTCCCGAAATAAACTTTGTGCCCTCGTCATGGCTTCTGAGCCCTGCTGGTTAACGCCAGTAGAATATATTGTTCGAATTTTCCTTAGAAAATCCGGACTTGGGGGAGGAACTGAGATAACCAGATCCTTGGAAAGCTAATTCATTTACTATTTATTTTTTCTTAATTATTCATTTACTTATTTATTCATTAATACATCACGATTGATGGACTCTTTTATTAATTGGCTTGTTATTCTAAATTTTTTTCTGATATTCACCTTCTTCAAATTTTTTTTTGATTTGGTTTGTTTCCTTGCTAAGGAGCACATCTTGAAGTGTGTTTGCTCGGTTCTTTTTTTTAGACAGGCCTAAGGGATTGTTGTGCTCAACGGATCGAAGAAAAATTTCACACTGTTCTTTCTCCAAATAATTTCGGTGATTTATTAAATGGCGGCTGGTTATAATTATTGCCGGCACGCAAAAAGCTTTAGGGCTACATAGGTCCGCCTGTTCAGAAGACAGTGACCAATGGTGAGTGGAAAGCGCAAAGCCTTTTGACAAGTCATACACATTCTTACCTAAAACCACTGTCTTTCAACATCTGCAGAACGTTCTTCTACCTGTAATAAGTCTTATGTATTTGCTGGGCCTCCCCTCCGCAATGATGAGGCCTCCGATCACGTTTGCTTTTATATAGAGAGAATATGCGCTGCGAGAGTATAACATTGTTCCTAGAGAGAGGCTCCTTGTATCGCGTATAACGTTGCAGATTCGGGCCTTCGTGTTGAGATATGGGGGGTTAACACTGTCGTCAGGCAATCCCACACTATAGTGTAAGTTCGGGTCGCATGATTTGGGATTTGCAGAATCAAAAAAACCTATCCCCCGGGTTCTTTCATATTCTCATTTACGGGAGCCACTCCTCCACCTACTGAAGAGCCTCTGGAGTGGCTAGTCCTCTTACAGATGCCTGTCTAGGGGATAAAGAGGCTAAACAGGTAAAACAGATAAATTTATCATTACTTCCTCCCAAGTGTGAAATACACGAGTTCTTTGTTCAAACATCGATGTTGTCATGTTTAGTTGCTCTTCACAGATGGAGTAACTTATTTTCGCTGTTCTTGATTTAGAAAGATGTTTTTATTTGATGGTAATCTTTAATGTTTCAATGGGTTTTTTGTTCAATTCTACTGCAGAACTTCGAGTACATGGATGATTAGACAAAATAGTTGCTATTTAGTCTAGACTAGCGTAACACATATCGAACGTGAACAAGTGACCTCAAGTGATTTTCGTTTGACAAAATTTTTGTAAACTTCTTGCAGTTCCAGCCTTGCGTCCCGCTCAGGAGAGACAATCGTTCCTTATCACTATCGGGGCCGCGAACATGAAGAACTTGTGAAAATGCTGCAAACGGGATCTACGGAAACGCGATGAAGAATCCTTTCCAGTTTTCTATAATTAGTACTGCAAAACTAAGAACTAAACATGCGGAGAACCACTTTTTATCACGCGAAAGCAGCAGGCTACTGGTAGCTGTAGTATAAATTGAAGTTTGGAAGGATACCAGACATCAGCCGCAACGATGAGATTCCTCTACTACCTCTTCACTATAATCTCCGTCGTTCAAAGGTAGGTTCTATTATTGGAGAGTAATCAGAATTCGTGGCACATGGTATGCGTATGACAGCTATCCACATGCGTAGTGTCCTCGATCAAGTGTACAACCGCGTCAACTCGCAGATGCTTTTAAAATTTCCTTGAGCGAAATGGGAGGGTTATGATGAAAACATTAGGTTGTTGCAAAATCGATGTCAGATTTTTGAACTATGAAGTTTGGAACAATGCTTCGGGATGAGAAATGGTGCTTCCACCATATATTTTGTGCTTGTTTTAAAGCCCATTTCTTCCTCTCCGTGCCCTTTCAATTTTATTCAAATCTACCCACTTTCATTGGGTTTTTCGAGGGTGAATCAAAGTGTATTCATCCGCTAAAATTCGTCTAAAACTGTTTCGTGGATTCGAACTTGGTAGCAAGGGAGCGGCTTGGACACGATATACTACCAGCCTATGCAGGAGGAAATGCTCAACAAAGTAGTAGCCCAATGTTGGCCCAAATCATTTAGTTTCGGGGATACGTGTCCCAGAGTTATGGACTAAAATTAGATGACGTCAACGCCATTTTCAAAGCACTGGTGAAAGCTATCACCGGGAGACCTTTTTAATATCTTGCAGCTTGAGGTTCATTATTTTGTTATACTTGGCGCCATCGGAGGAATGAGCATGGTGGAAAAATTGGTCAAATGGGTTTTCTTTGATTCACCCTCTAGTGTTGCACAGTAGCTCAGGACCACTATTTGCACTCCATGGGCTCTGGAGGTAGATGCTAGCGGAGATCGAAACTCTCCCTCATATATCTTATTCATTGGACCGTTTCCCTACAGACAAAAACAAATTCAAGCTGTTAGATCCATCCTTGAGAGGAAGACTAGGCCATAAAAATACGTTAATTCAAAACGCTCTTGCCGATATTGCTGGGTCCGAATGGCTCGGCTCCAAACCTAATGGAACCAAAATTTAGCAGAGAGATGGCGAAGGTGTGCTGATTCAAATGGGTACTAAATCGTTGAAAAAGTTCAGTTTCAGCCGAGTTATGACAATTCAAAGTCAACTGTCAAAATACGACATCGATTTTGCAACAACCTGATAAGATATTTGACAGGTTCAGTGGTACACTCCAAACGCAATGGTGAATCTTTCACACGAATGTTTGAAATTTCAGGTCCAGTGCGAGCTATCCTCATCATCATGAACATGGTTTGTCGCACTTTTCCTCCATTCATTTAAAAGAAATTCTTCCAAACCATGTCATTAATCATTACAATGGAATTTGACAAAAATCAAATGAAGCAGAAATTGCTTAATTTGCCTCCATTTACTGTTCTGATCATAACTTCTCAGTTGAGCCAGCTTATGCCGTCGTTGCCGAGCCCATTGCGCATGTGGATGTTGCACCTTCTCCTGTGGCTCCTGTCGTAGCACCAGCCCCGGTGGTCGAAACATCCCCAATTGTCGCCGTAGCGCCAATTGTGGCACCAACTGCACTTGTGGAAGCAGCCTCAGTCGTTGCTCCCGCTCCAGTTTATCACGAAGTTATACCACAAATAATGGTGAGGAGCACTTTCTTCCTTTTTTTTCCGTATTTACCTAGAAGCACAACAACTTTGGACTCTAATAAAAGGTTATTTTAGCATTATCACCACCACTATCCTCGTGCTGAAGTTCGCAATGTTGTCCGGGCTTACGCTAAAGGTGACGTTTTCTTCTCAATAATGTTTTTGTTGGTCTCGGGTACAGGAAACCTGTGTTTGGCAATTCCAGAAACTGGTCACACCTCCGACACTGCTATGGTCTCGGAAGATGATCGCCATGACCACCATGGCTTTGGTGTATGGGACCACTTCCCAATCGCCAGCGCTTATGATCACCGCCATAACCACCATGACTACCCTCCTCATCACGCTGCCATGCTTGAGTATTCCCCAATTGGATACTATCCTCTTGGTCACTTCTTTGGTGATATAAGCCTCTATGGACCTAGAAGGGCTTTTCTCAACCGCCAGAAACTGGCTGACAAAAAGGTGTCCAGATCTTTTGAGAAGAAGAATTGAGATGAAATGGCATTCAATGCCAAGCTCTGATGGGGAGCCAGAATGTTGACAATCCATTGTAAATATTGGTGTACAAAAATAAACCTGCCACAGTGTACTTTGTAAGAGCTGTTTCCGCCAAATCACATTTGTATGTACATGGTGAGAAGAACACCCTGTGAAAAGGCATGACACAAAAAAGTTCATATACACATACACAAAACAAACCACGTTCATATACGCATGTACAAAATAAACCACATGTCTTGGTGACCAGAATGAATGCGTTTTTAATCGGGGTGGACCATCTCCCTGGGAGAGCAGTTTCGAACATCTGGAGCGCATCGACTCTGCGTTCCAAGTAACTCAGCTTGACGTTGTTTCAGTTTCAACAAATTAAAGCCGGCATACAAGAGTGCCGCCCCGGGGTAGGTTAGATTCCTTCACCTGGATTTTTGAAGCCAGGCCTGCACCATTTTCTTTTCTTGAACTAAAGTCAAGCTTTGCCAAAATATTCATGGATTTACTTTGTGATGAGAATTGAGCCAAGGAAGAGAATATCGCCTTAGAGCATTGCATGGATAGGAAACAAAAAAAAGGATTTTCTGTAGTAAAACATAGATGAATTTTTTTTGCCGAATCCGCGACTGGATTTGGAGACAAAGAGTGAACTTCATGCGACACCTGAAGGTTAGGACCTGATCAACCCCTCATAGAAGGATCAAGTTCCTGAAGGCTGAACTCTTTGCAATATGGAAAAAAATTGACGTGCTTTACTAGCGACGCTTCCGCAATATTCTCTCCTAGCGTCTTCGTGGCTAATTTTGGAGCTCGCTCCAAACTCAACAAGGCATGACCTCCACTTTGGATACGCATACGTAAGATTTTTCCAGCCGTTGTTCCTTTTACAGGAACATATCGGTGCGTGATTATTTATTGCGCACCCTGTTATGTCAACACGAAAGAAATGCAAAATTCTTGAGAAAATACAGAATTTGCAACAGAAGTAAAGCTTCATTGTTTACAAATGCATCCGGCATATGGATTCGCAAAAAATACGGTGCGTTTCATAGTTACAGGATACCCCCGCCCCCAAGTTTTCCAACCCCAGTTCTCCAGAGAATGCGGAAATTTCCTCTGAACCATTGTGATCAGCACCTAAAATAACTCCCATGCCCTATTTTTAAGCTCACGACAGCAATCCTAGATTTTCAAGACTTTATTTTCTGTTTTTGCCTAATTCGCAGTCATGACCACCTTGATGTTCCAACAGGTTTATTAGCTGTTGAATTGAAACCACAGAACTTTTATTTTATTTTTCTTAATTTTCATGAGCTTCCATAGGCCACACATATTCCATACAGTTTGTCACTTCCATTCCTTATGAGGATTCTGAAGAAATCCGCACCGATACAGCGTCGCACATCCAAGACTGTCTATCTCAATTTTTCAGCCACTTACTGCTGATGGCGGTACACTCTGAACCTTTTGACGAGAATGCTATGAGGTCCTGCTTTAGAAACACGTTTGATACTGGTCACAGGCTATTCCGTTTACTTCGGTGGCGATCCAGGTAACACTGACCCGACATCTTGATTTTCCTGCATTTTCTGGTTAAAACCTGTGAACCAGTTGCTCAAAGTGGTGGAAATTACTCGCATGCACTTTCTGCAAAGATAGTACCCACTTGTTTTTCTTTGCAACTGCGATGGAAGTCTGTATCAGTAACAATTGATGTCTTCGATAGGAACATCTAAAACTGTAACACACATAACAGTTCAATCACGACATATGAATAATCTTATTAGACCAAATCAGAATCTATAAGATAATTACAGTTGAGCACTCTTCTTATCCTTACAATGAACTAGAGCATTGAAATTGAATACTGCTTAAAACAATTCCAATCAAATGCTTGGTGGTGGTAAAATTCTACATCACCACAACTAGTTCGTGCAAAACTCAAACCTAAGAAAATATCGTAAAATACCAGTGCTATCGTTTTTGGCCATACATCACTGCCACGCAACCCTTTTTAGCCCAGAATCAACGGTGGCTGGCCTTGTCTCCTGCCATTCCAACCGACGTATGGTAGATGCGTCTCGCATCTGCGAAATGAAGTCTTTAAAATAAGATTACAGGAACCCGAAATAAGCAGTGCTTTTCCTACCTTCTTTTCTTCGCAAAACGTTACCCATTTCTGCAAAGCATCCCTCAAGTATTCGTTCAGTTCCACTTTAATCTTCATTCTTTCGAAGTTATCGAGCGCCCTTTCCAAATTGAGGCTGTAGTACTGCACATTGTAGGCCAGTGCGAATGCTTGGCACGCAGTGAAACAATCTTCAGAGTAAATGAGCACCTTGAATTGGCTTGTTCGAATTAGGACAACAACTCGTAAATGAAAGAGATGTCATATCACCCGTTGTGCTTTGTTCCTAGCTTGTCGTATAATTTCGTTCACAGATCGAAACTTGTCGAATAGCTCCTGAAACAGAGTTAGCTTGTTCAATTTTGGCGTTTCTTCATTCATTGTTTCCATTGGCAGCTCCATTTCAATAACAATTGGCCATATTCAGCTGCGGAACAAAAATCGACAAATAATAGTCGATCATCGTAATTATCTGCCGTAAATTCTCGGGTAATCATGTATACAAATGTTGGAAAGACGTGAATGGTTTTCAATACCTGATCTATGATTCGGAACTTGAATAAGGAGCTTTACTTCTGGTCGATGTTCGGTCTTTTATCTGGTTTTTTCTAGAACAACATACATACTGTTCACTGCATTTGATGGGAGCTACATCCAACTGCTCATTTGAAGTGAATTGAATTGTCACAATCTCACAATATACTCAGAACAACTGTTATTCGTGAAAAAAAATTCACAGTGATATCATAGAACCGATGAATAGAACCGCGCATATACGTGAATATCGTACAAGTATACAAAAATGGGCCAAAATCTTAAAAATGCATTTGTTGCAGATGAATTGAATTGATTCTTTGTTTCTATCTTGAGAGAGGGGTTTTTGAAAACTGGAATATGAATCCAACAGATGCGGTCGCGTGGTTTTGGCGCAAAGGGACTACGAAATGCGTTGAATTCACAGGAGCACTCAGCACATGCGCCAAACCAGGCGCCGCAATGGCTTTTGGGGCCGGGGAAGACTCGTCCGCACGCGAACACGGCCAGGAGTGTTCGCGACGAATGTTCCATTTTCTCTGCAGGTAATCCATAATTGTGTGTGTTCGTTTCACATTTATGATGTGCTGAGTCTGTGTCTCACTGCCCGCACCCCAGCTCGAAGTCGAGGATTTCGGCTCTTGCTGCCTTTAAAGATAAAGTGCTAAGGTTTAAGAGGTATACGGGTAACGTTGAACCGCTCTGTTCGTGGGAGCAACTGTTGTCCAAAATGAATGAAGGCCTCGCTCAGTCTGCATTAGAAAAATATCTGTCTGTTTTTTTTTCTGTGAAACTTCCAAAACCCTCTCTCGTTTATTACCTTCGTGTCGAAGGGAAGCATTGTTCCTTAGCACTGTGTATAATAATGAATAAATAAATAAATGCGGTAAAAATTGCCAATATTATGCGAGAACCAAAAAAAAATAAGAGCCGTATAATCTGATCAGCGCTTCTCACAACCTGAGTTCCTACCCCACGAATAGTCTTTGTAGGAACGTCTCATTCGTCCAAGAAAAACCGAAGAACCCTACCGACGTTCAAGGTTGCAATCTTTCAACGCTTCCTCGTAGACTCATAAAAGCGAAAAAGTGAATGAAAGCTGTGAGAATGACAAGAAGGGCACAGAAGAGCAACTGTGAAGGGAGAGGGTAAGAAGCGTTGAGACGGTCTCTGTAAGAGCTTACTGTATCCTCTCTCTCTCTTGGATTCGGCTTTGGAACGCTTGCTGAGACACTCTCAATGCACTTCCTTTTCTACCCTCTACTTCTCAAAAGATAAAGAAAATACGATGCATGTGCCTGGCCATAAATTGGCTAGTGGTCATGGAACCTGACTTGGAGAAAAAGTCAAGAAACTCCGATTTAAACCTGCATAAAATAACTAGTAAACTGGCTAGTGTTCATGGAACCTGCTCCAGCGATAAAGTCAAGAAACTCCGATTTAAACCTCTCTGAAATTCCTGTAGGCTTTACGCCTGCGCCTTTGCTTGTTAGAATCTTACAAAACCTGAACCGACGTTATTAGTCTGTGGGTCACATGCCCACGAAATTACGAAAAGAAGGTATACTCTCAATCTATCTTCATCAAATGCACCTTGATCCTGAATTAGTAAGAAATATGAGGGATCTCAACGGGACTTGCAGAGGCCTGCTTAACGGAAGCAACCAGGCCAATCACGTCCATTGATGGCATTACTTATGTAGCATCGAACTGTTATTAGTAGCATAGACAAGCACACAATGTAAAAACAAGGCCTTAGCTAGAGAAATTTGCGACTGCGGTGTTCCAGTGTAATTTAAGGTTTTCGAAACAGTGGCTAATGTAAAGAATGGTCAGACAAGATGTGTAGGATGTGGTCGGACGCTGCGCAGATGCAGAAATCCGCCTCGCTATAACCGCCCTGACCGCCGAGCGCTAGCACAGGAAGCGCATAAGCCTTTCAAGCATAAGCAGCCAAAGGTTTGTTAAGGGTTGATGTGAAGAAGTGCACGTTTATTCTATAGAATGAGGAATTCCACTCCACTGATGAGGTGTCTCAGTATGTTTGCACAGGGAAATCCACCAAGGACTTCCTCGCTATTACACTAGTATACACCTTCGATAATACAGAAGAATGTGAGAGGGCTATGAAGAATTAAATCACAATACGAAGAACAAGTATAATATCAACAACAGAGACGCAGACAGGCTATGCAGACCAGAATACCAAATAGGGCTTGATTAGAATAAAATGTAGAGGGAAAGCGATATTGGCAAAATGCAGGGACATTATTGTTGTCGATTATTGAAAGACAAGGAGCGTGCGCATACATAAGGTATAGTGAGAAATGTTGGTACGAGTAGTGTATAAAAAGTTCAATACTAGATGGACTAAACATCGTTAGTGTAGAGCTAAACAATATATTTGCGAATGCGTACTACACAGTTCAGAAATCATTGTGTTCGGGTTACATGTCCCTCCAGGAACGAGAGTCATCTCGAATCAGCGACGATGGTGAGTAGGGGTTCGAACGAATGCGTCATCTATGAGGTGAAAGTTTGGATTGGTGAGGTGTTCGTCTCAACAATGAAGATCTGGCTGCATGACCTTTTGGACCCTACAGTAACTCTGCAGTAATTTCAGGGCAGAGAAGCGGGTCGGCTGCGCTGCGTGCACTGCCGCCGCTGGGACCGAGGCGCGAAGAAATGTGGACGAGCTCTCCAGGATACGCTGGACTTTCGAAAATGTCCATGGGCTACGACTCTATACCCTCCACGGAAATGCTATGTAGTATGGAGGCTACTTGATTCCACTACTACCAGTTTACTTTAGTCCACTACTACTATTCGAATACTACTACTTATTCCACTACTGCTACTTATTCTACTACTACTGCTTTATTACACTACTACTACTTCTGTCATCGTCACTATATTCTGCTATTACTAACATTTTGTTCTGACAAAGCTGCTGTATTCATTCTCTCTATATGCTAACTGGATTGTTTCAGGCAATTTCAAGCAGGTAGTCATGAGTCTATACGTCATGAACCCTGTTTGAATGGCTAGAATGTTTCATCAATGATTGGGCTGTCAAGTTATGTGCATGTTTGATCGATGATTGGACTGTCAAGTCATGTGCATGGAGTTCACTTCTGTTTGTATAATCTATAGAAATGTATAGTGTATAATATGTATAATAAATGTTTGAACATGTATAGTAAATGTTTGTAATAAATATATTGTTAAAGGTTCTCGTAAATACATAGAGGTAATATCAGAAGGAGAAAAATAGAGCTGTGTATTGTTTGAAGGCAGCAATGAGTGGCAATGTTGCACAACTCCATGCATACATCATAAATAGAACTCTGACCTTCAATGTAGGTGTGAAAATCCAGTGATTCGTTTTAGCTAATGCCACCGGGCACAGAATAGGATCCCTAGGAGTGAACAAGGTGTGGAAGTCATGAAGAAGTCAGGCACACCTTTACTGGTCACATACAAAAGAGAAGCTCATAACCAAGAAGCAACTTGTGCGTCTACAAAGCGTTTTTGTTAC
Source organism: Ancylostoma duodenale (assembly GCA_000816745.1). Lineage (NCBI taxonomy): Eukaryota > Metazoa > Nematoda > Chromadorea > Rhabditida > Ancylostomatidae > Ancylostoma > Ancylostoma duodenale. Next base: position 46,771 of record KN726272.1, read on the forward strand.
CTTAATGTCCTTTTACAACAATTCCTCCAACACAATTCGTGGTCATCACTCCTAATTCCAACTTTGTCACTGCATCTCCAGTTCCATTGCCTCTTGTAGCTCAATCGTCAGTTCCTCAAAATGTGTCGCAGTCAATAGCTTCTCCACCACCATCGCGAGTTTGTTTCGTATCTCTGCGTGCACCTCCATCCATTTTGTATCACAGCTAGTTGCACAATTCCCGCTTCAGCCTTCTGTTTCTCCACGGTTCATTGCGCAGTCATCGCTTACACAGCGCCTCTTGGCTCAAACTCAAGCTTCGTCAGCTCAGCCTGCGTCATCCTCACGGTCATATCGCGCTCGTGCTTCTAGCTTGCAATCTCAAAGTCCGCCCGCAAGCCTTACTGCGCAAACTCCACTATCAGTAAGCCTTTTCGAGTCTTCTCAAAGTCCGCCTTGTCTAACTCCGGTTCCGCAACTTGCCTCACCTAGTGCTTCATCGCCATGTTCCTCTGCATCTTCAACGCCTATCGATGCATTCCTATCGATGCATTCAATGCCAAGTAGGAGGAATTCATGTGCGAGTCGATGTGAGTTATAATAAAATATTTCCACCAGTTCGAAATAAAATCTCATCCTTTATAGGTGATTGGCGACAAGTTCCAGTGCGATCCATGTATGCGTCCTCATCGCTGTGTTCCACGAAGATGGATAAGAAATCCTGTCAAAAGATTCCTGTATGAGAAGACACAAGAGATTCGGAAAGACCCCAAGTATGCCGATGCAGTAGCGAGGAAGCTATGGCAAGATATGTTGGACACTTTTGCAACGATGAGCGACTTGAGTAGGCCTTCTATTTTTCAATTGTATCTGCTCTCATTGGTGAGTGCAAATTTTTGAATTTCAGCCCCGGAAGAGGTTCGAGCACTTATGGACGAATTCCATGACCATGGATACGAGAAACGAAGAAGACAAATAGCGAGGAACGTTGAGAAGCATGACAGGCCCAGAGCAACGTCGGATAGCGTCCCTGAACGACTTCGTACGTTAATGGATGGCTCGAACTTCCTCTAGTACAGCAGCTAACGACTGTACATATACTACTCGAAGGAGACGATCAAGGTAGTGGATGGTTCAGTGGAACAAAGGAATCACTATCGAAAACACAATTCTTCTATGCTGCTTTTGACAATGGACTCACTGCACTCGTCGCCGATGGAATCCACAAGCTACCTCCTGAAGAGCTTGGAGAGAATGGCCAACTGTACACTATTCACGGATTTGCCACGCGGATATAGGTAGCAGAAAGCAAAATAAAAACTTTTATCACACTGAAGTTGTCCCTGTCTTTGAGCAATTAACAGCCTCTTATGAAAGCCTCTTATAAAAATGTCTTTTCCTTTGAAACATTGGTTGCAGGTTCCGAGGAAATTTTGAAGAGTACAGCATATTTTGGAGTCGTTGTTCCAGTGTGGCTGACGGAAAGAGTACTCTGAATTTAGTGGCCACGTCTCACTCGAAGCCATGTGAATAACAAAAGTACGTTGAGCAGGACGTGCGTTTAAAATAGAAAACGATGTGAGCAAGCAATGTGGAAAGGAATCGAACTTGGATTTGATGACAGCTGGCATTATCATTATCGATTATAGAAACACAAGCTCTGTAGCATTGCAAAACTTCCGTGATCAGGCCTAGCGTTATTCAGCGGACGACTACTCAGGACTGATACAAGTTAGTTATTATTCAAGCACAACCTCGTACATCTTCACTCAATTCCTTCCTCTTACAGTGTGGTGTGTTTGTAATATGTGAATTTCCATAAGTCTCACTAACCTTTAGGGGCATACCGTGGTAGTATGAGTGTGCTTCAATAGAACTAAAAGTGTGCGGGATGCGATTCAGGAAAGTGCATGACTGTGACGACCGCATGGAACTCTTGACAACATTCTTAGAAACGTTCTAAACAAACTGTGGTATAAACAGCTCTTGATAATGTGTGTACGTATCCATATATGTATGTGAGAACCACCCACTATAAAATAATTGATGTTGTTTTGACAAACATCGTGAATTTCTGCAGCTGATTCTGCATGACCGAGAAAAATAAATTCATGGACTTGAACGATCGATGTGCCAGACGAAGACGGTGCAGTTGAACATGCCGATTTGTCCTGAAGATTCTATCTGCGATATATACGGACTTCGAAAAGATGGGTATGCATTGAAGGAGTACAATCTGTGTGAAACACTTGCCGCAGTCGAAGTCGGTAAAGACACCAACCCACTGTCCATAGATTGCGATTGTGTCCTAGGATCGCTTTTCTGGGGCCTCACGAAGGTGATCTGATTTAGATGGTATACTCAGTCCCCATAGATCTACGCGTTAATGAATTTCACTCACCATGACTGGAGTGTTACTGCCAGAGCTGCTAATTCTGTCCATACGCTGGCAACTGCTAGCAGAAGCAGATCTGTGAAGATGTCACTTAAGGTTTCATGAGATTGTGAGAGAGGAAATATAACGATTGCGCACCTGCCAGGTTTCCTTTCGCTGTCCAGTGGCACTGGACCAGTCTGCGAACGATTCAGGAGACGCGATCTGGCAATCATCTGCAACAAACTAGAAATGTGGAATGTTTCTGCATGCATATAAGACAGAGGTGCGGGATTTTCCAGTACCCAGACTTGGGCTGGAAAACAAAATGGTCCGAAAAGACCAGATGACCAATTCCGTGTGAATGTTTGAAGTTAGCAGTAATGCGTATGGTAGTGGTCACAAAAAGCGTAAGCAACATTGATTTGGTGAGGAAGAGTCAAGGTGGAGGCCTTTTTACTTACTTCATAACGACGTTAGAAAATTTTGATATCGTTGTGAAAGGATAGACTAATCAGATCCAGAATATTAAGGGTAAAATGCTGAGGCAATAATTCTCTAAAAAATTTAAGGTGAAACCTTTCCCTGGATTTATTCACGATTGATCCAGCATATTAATGATGAAATTTTAACTACCACACCCTTTCGTCTTTATTCTCAAACATTTTATGAGAAGTCAGGGGTTGTGCTAGGTTGAGAGAATTGATACGGAGGGGAAATGACTGAGGTAACTCGTCCACTGTGTAAGAGCCGCCCACTTTTTCGAGTCTTCTGGCTGCCTTTTCGGCTATAAAGTACTCTACGGAAGCGGTGTAAACAGAGTCTACAGAGTTTATTACGGTATCAATTCATATTCGGATGACGTATCATAGCCTCATCAAATTCTTCATCCGACATGCTCCACCATCTTTGTCCGATCTTGCTCGATAATTCGTCGCGCCACCGAGTGCAAGGGTGTCCTCGTCGTTTCTGGTTTACGTTGTATGGGATCCATGTAGTTGCCTTTGCCTACTCGTTGTCATCCATTCCTCGAATCTTTCCAGCCCATTGTGGTTTTTCTTAGTAGCCTCTTTCGCCCAATCGTTGAGCTCTGCTAGTGCTCTCATCCTTTCACCGCTCCATCAGTCCAGTATCGTCAGTCGTAGTATCCGTCTCTCCATCTTCCTTTGTCATCTTTGACCACGACAAAAGGAAGAATGAAGCGAATGCGGAAAGTGAGCCTTTCTGCATGCTCGTGTTTCTGTAGCCTTAAATTTAGGGAACATCGGGCTCGTCTGAGAAATGATAGAAAAGTGCTAGTAGAGAATGTGGTGCTGTGATTGTTGCTGTATTAACCTGTGTTATTCTGTATACTAGTACCGTTTGTAGTTCTGGAAATCCGGGATTTTTATTGTGTGCGCTAATGCTGCGAGGAGCGATAGCTGATTATGGTGTCGGGAGCAAGCACACGTGGTTTGTGGTGCAGTTGAGCAGGATGCCACCCCTATGTGAAAATCTCGAGGTCTTTCCTTCGACTCTCGTATCTCGCTTTGAGCGGCGTCGTCCCTATCTTAGTGGCTGTATTCCACATACTGTTTATCTGCTCACTCTCCATCCGCAGTACGGGCTGCCAAATTGATCGGCCAGTTTTCTTTTTTTCTATTCCTTTGTCTCACTTGGTATTCTCATCAGCTTTTGGTTTTGGTGGTGTACAGCAAATCTGTTTTATTTTCTTAGCACTTTTATCCGATTTTTTTTTGAAGATAAATCTATGGTGCTCTGCCGTGTATGGAGTAAAACGAAGATCTTATCCTTCGTATATCTGTCGCTTACCTTTCTGGGCCTTCATCAAGAAAAACTCAACCGGACTACGATGCTTACGCATTGAATTTGGTAGCCACTCTACAATGGTCATTTTACCTTCATCTGGACTTTGCCAGAAGGCTCATCACTATAAATATATATGTAGTAACCAGTGGCGGACACAGGAAGTGGGCGGGGGGGGGGGGAGGCGTGGGAAAAGAAGTGGGTTCTCCCCACGTTGGGGACCCCAATGGGAAATAAAATTAATGAAAGTATTATTATAATAATAAATAATTAATAACGATTACCTAAAAATAATAATAAAAATAAACAAGTAAAAGTACACTAAAAACCGTTCATCCCAACAGTCAAACTACACCGTTCAACCCAGCTGTTTTTTTGCCATTGCTTCTATGGTAGCACGCTCTTAAAATTGCTTGATAAGATATGAGAACTTGTTTGTTTGTTTTGTTCTCATCATTTTCGTTATTTTCCCTCACAGCGACGGTGTCGCTGTGAAGTATGCCATACCCATAACGAGTGATGTGACGGTGCTAGCGATTTCAAGGGTGTAATCAGGATTGACGTTACCTGCACTTCTGGCGAAATTACTCTAGAATATGTCGTATTCATTTCAACAGTTTCAGTTACTACCAAACTTGGGATATTGGTGAGGCACAGAACAGTTCTACTTATGAATTTCTAGTCAGTTCAATAAGTTTGTATAGTCTATTATTGAGCAACTAGAATAAGAAATATTTGGGGTTTCCATTTCTGAAATATCGACTCAGGGCAAAATTATTGACACTGGTGTTCATAAAACTCCACCCACACTCCTTAACCACTACTGCCCAACGCTGTCCGTCTCTGACTTCTCCTACCTATGGGTTGTAATTCAAAAAAAGAAAATTCCTGTTATGGTGTATTTTAGGGAACTATGCGTGTTTCGATAGCTATCAAGTATAAAAAGAGGTGGTAATAGTGATACATGTCAAACAGGACTCAACCTAGTAATTGGCTTCCTTTAGGGAGCTATTTAAAGGATGCGCTGACGTCAATTTATATCAATGTATTGCGTGCGAGTTTTGCACTTACGTGAAGCGATGGAATTCCCCATTTTTCTGTCTCATTGAGGAGACCACGCACCTATGTATACAAATAACTGAAATTCTTTTCTAGTTTAGAAGTTAGCTAGTTAAATGGCTAGTTAGTTAGTCAGTAGAAAAGAACTGATCTATTAACGTTATGATGGACTGCTACTCGTTGAAAACTGCTCCATTCATCGCCCTTCTCGAAAAATCATGGCTATTTCATGTGCTAAGTATAGGTGCACAACCAGTTTTCTTTTTATCCTAGCCGTGGTCGTGATAAGGCTTTTCGTTATGTTGGACGTCAGCCAATGTGGTGGTGACTACCATTATCAGCTTGGTATTTGAAACACGTCTTGTCGAAATGGACCATACATGTTTGAAAGCCAAAGCTTTCAAACAAGCACATTAGTTTGCTAGAAACATAACACATTAGCGACCTTACGCCTTCGGCATGGTGTGCCACGTCGGACACGGGTGGTCCCTTAAGCACGCGTTTGTGCTCGACCGGTTTTGCACGTCCCAGGCATCGCACCATGCGTGTCAACTGGTTGAGCACATTGTCGCGAATGTGATGAAGAAGAGAAATTCCGAAGAAAAAGCAGTGGATGTTATTTGTTTCGAGTGCAATTTGAGTACATGAATAGTATTTCTCATCCGAAATAATCCTCTTTTTGTGAGACGCCAACTGAGGCGAGCAGTAATAAAAATGGATTTTCCTTGTCTTGGCTAAGATTTCGGAAGATAATCCGAATTCAAGAGAAGTGGAGAAGTTGTTGCATCTCAGGATTAAGGAAAGAACACAGAAAATTCCCAGCATCGAAAAATTACGCATGAAGCGGTCGTTTCTTTGTTTCTTCACCTACGCAGATAAACATCTCCTCATCCAAGATCATGGAAACCCGTGCAACTACGGAAAATCTTGGTCTATGAGTCCATACTTGAACATAAGTCATCCCAGGAACTGGGCTATGGTTTTCCAAGCAATACTATGGAATAACAATAACATGCTCTTATCTCTTAGAATTCAGCTTCTGGTAATCAGCAAAGGCGTAGCATTCGCAGTAGGTGCTCATACGGAAAGCTACCTCATTAGCTGTGTGTGCATGTGGCGATAATACTCGTCAGCTTCCTGTGCCGTTGTCAATTTCCTCTAATTACCGCCATACAAAGCTAATTGCAAGCGACGCAAACTTGGAAAGAAGAAAAAACATAAGCTACTTTGGCCAACCACGCAAGGATGTTCGCTGGTTTCCTGGACAGCCTAATAGACGAATGTATGGCCATAAGGGAACTAAGCAATGCGTCCTTAGATGGAAGTAGGAAAGCTGGTGATCACCAAACCTAACCTATCAAAGCATCCTAAACCAGGTATGGTATTTGTATAAAGAATTGCTCGTAAAAGGTACTTACTTTGAAAAGTGTTATAACTCAAGGTATCATAGGCGAACATGCTCTTTAGTTAAACGCTGACCGCTCGGTGTTATTTTGATCCGGATGAACTTTGTTCGCTGTTTGTTTACAAGTACATACACCGACCTGGCCCTATAAAAGGGCGAGTCTTCTCACGTTGTATTCATTGTCATCTTCCTACTGGTCCTCAAAGCTGCATCAAAGGGTAAATAAAGGTCCATGCGTGCAGCTGAGCCAGGTTTACGTGAAATCACAACTACTACTGTACTCAGGCGTTCCACTGGCTCGGACTGGAGCCGCATGTTACTTCGGTTCCAATTCCCAAATTGGGCGATTGTTGAGTTGTTATGTATTTTGTTCTTTATTGTCTCGTTTAGGGTGAGTGGGCCGCGTGACCACTCTTGATCTACAATATTCAATATGTATGCGGGCGCCGCCAAGGGTTGCGCGCGAAAACGAAAGTAATGCTAGGCACCCGCGGACGCCGAAGGCACTTCTCTAAGTGCGCCAACCGAGTGCGGAATAAACTCCAGCGTAGAGTTCATCTGTTTCCTGCTACTGTGCGATCCCCTTTCCGTTTGCCGCGCCTAGGAAAAAGGAAGCGCCCCGCAGCCCATCAACCCCCTTGTGGTGTACTTCTTTGTCTATTGTTGTGTTATATCTGGATAAACTTTGCTCGGTTTATGGTGTGCTTGGTGATGTGACAGTTCTTGGAATGCGTTACATAAGTATAGAGAGGCGCAACTCTCTAGCGATCTCATTTATTACTTATGCATCTCAATAATAATAGCTTTCTATGTATGTAAACAATCAATGTATCTGTAACTTAACCTTGATTTGTTATTCAGTTAGAAGTGCACAGTTGCATCTCTGTAAGAAACTGTTTTTCCTGCAAAAACCATGCCGTTTCGATGTCTCACAAAGGACCAGGTGGCCCAGCTGCGACTCCGTCTCCATGAGCACAGTATAAATAGGGCTCGCAGATTCGATGTGTCAGTTTCTCTCTTTTAACTCTTCACTTTGAACTTTCACTCATCCTAGACTAGATCCCTATTTGTATATCTGAAATGTAAATATATAATATTAATATAATAAAGTTTAAGTACCCAAGTTTGATGTATGGTCTGCCCCGAGAGGCACAAAAGGCTGTAGACAAAAGACCCGCGTGGCAACGGCAACCCAAATGATCAAGCGAAATCTAGTTTATTACATCTTGAACACAGCGGCCTCATCTGAGCACATGTCCAAAGAAAAACCAGCTTACATAAGTTTGGTCGTTTCGGTGCAGGATTGCGTGGGATTCGCATGACAAAATCCACGAACAGCAATGATAACACTTATCCACACATCTGAATCACATGGAAACAGCACCTTGATTTCTTGGACCTCTCGCGTACTCTGCACAATTTCACCACTGAGTTTGAGTACTGCGTTCCACAAAGCCCCTTCCCCGTCGCCCTAAAAAACTACAGAGGGTCAATTCATACTAGATACGTCTCGCGTGCGTTTATATGATGAAAAAGAGACCGAGTCGCAGCCATGACGCAACTCAGACGCAGGTGACTCGCGCGCGTTTGTGTCCGGACGTGCGGCATTTTCACCCAGGATATGCGTTCCACATTGAGCGGCCCTCGTGGAAAATCCTTTGCAAATGGATGCGTGTGTCTGACGCACGTATCTAGTACAACTTGCTCTACAATCTCAAGCACGACAATTTCCATGGGCTGTGCCATTGAAAGAGGCCAGGAGCTACAGATTACAATCGAAGTTAGAAATCGCTAAGAGATTTAGTTCTACAGAAATTCCAGCAAGCCTAATCTCAGAAAAAGGACGTAATCAAACAGCGAGTAGATAGCACCCGAGCGGCAAGCAGTGGGCGAGAACTGCTCGTTCCAAGAGAGATTCTCCGCTCGAACAGATTCACTGAATAGCCCCTGTCGAAGGTGAGGGTGGAGGGGCGGAGGCTGTGAGGGAGGGTTCTTTTCTTTTCAAGCGAAGTCATTAGCATTTCTGCAGAAAGGTGACTTTCAACGTACAGAAAGGCATAATTGCCTTGGAAATTGCTCGGTTGGAAAATTATCTCGTGACTATGTACGTGCAGAAGTTTTGCTTGAAATTAATTTCAGATTAATGAAAGTTGGCTGTAAAGGTGGAGAGGGCATGCAGGGCAATGAGGCGTGTTGATCTGAGCATCACAATTATCCGGAAAAAACTGAGTGGCGGATAAGAATTCAAATTTTATGGGATATCTGAAAGCAGAAGTCAAAATCGATTGTAGCAGACATGTATGGAGGAGTTCCTTTGAAGGATTTTGATGCGCAGGGCCCTGGGTACTGTCAGATCAGATGTGCCCCCGGACTGTCATTAAGTTTCTAGGTTATGATGGCAAGTTTCTCTAGCAAAATGTCGTGTATCTTGTTGTCTTAACCGCTACTTGTCACCGTTGACTATTACTAGTCAATCGGACAAACTGTATACACAAATTTTTGCTCGGAGAACTCGTTCACTTCAGGAGCAAGTAGACCACGCCTTTCCCGGGATTTTCATTAATTCATTGCTGACGAAGAAGACGTGCTGAGAATGCAAATTAACGTAAATTATAGCAATAAGGCTGACGTTAGTCTCACCTAAAGCATTGCGTAGAAAATGAGCTTTGTCTGATTTCTGAAAGGTAGCCAATAAGGGCAATTTGGCTAAGGCGGGACGAAGGTTCTGTTTGAGTTTTTGGGTACTGGTAGACACGTTGCCTCTTTCCTCCCACATTCCTTTCCTACGCATATATGTGTTAGCTGCCAATCTAAGAGGAAAAAAACTATAAAAGTCTTCTTGTTGAACCACAGAGAGCTCCCGGCCAATGTATATTCGGCTTCAGAAGAACTACGGGACCAGATCCTCCTATATATAATGGATATAAAACTTGGAAAAATAGCTACTCCAGGTAATTCACCAAAGTCAGTGGAGACTGCCTGGACTAGTGTGAGCCTAGAAATCTTGAAGTAGTACCGAACGTCCATGACAGATAGATAGAGACACAAGGCTTCATCTCTGAGACGAACTCAGGCAGGCGCGAAATTAACTTACGAAACGTGCACTACATTCAAAGTGTAACAACTCGGCTAAAACACAACGTTCTTCATCGATTTACCACCCGTTCAATTTGTTACATCTTTCCTAACAATCTAATTAGAATAGTATGCCTCTATGTGCGGTAAAAACCGAGATCGCAAAGATCTAAAAACTCTTGAGAGGCGATTTTAGCATGCTCCAGATCACCTATCGGCTATTGTCGTCAATTGCGTACGTACGTACATAAGTGTACGCAGGGGTTGTGGAGAGTTGTGTACGGAATTTTCTGTTGTGAAAAGAAAAACAATGCATAGGAACTTACAGAACTTTCCCTTACTTACCCCCAAAGCCCTTCAAAACTGACCTTCCTTCCCTCTTCCTCAGTTAAAAATTTAAAGAAAAAATAAGCGACGAATTTTTGTTTCGTTCATTTTGGCTTCTATTTACACTCAGCTGATTATGGTTTTCACATCAAATACTTTATTCGATCAGGATTTTTGAACCGTGCTCGTGCAAACAGTATGGGAACATGGGGAACAGTTCTCGCATGCAGGTATTGAGGAGATGGTTTGGGAGGCCACAGCTTTCTACATGAGTATGTCCCGATTTTTTTTTCTCCAAAGCAATAGTTATGGGAAGGTTCCATGTGGGCCATCACCTTGGATCTTACCAGATGTATAAAAGAGTAAAAACTGAGTATATTTTTAATAAAGTGTATTAATAGTTTAAGACCCGAATCAAAAAATTTGAGAACCTACTGCCTTTCTTACGCCTCGTTCTAAGCACTATTGATCTCCCTTTTCCAGACCTTTGAATCATTCATTCGAGATCGAATGTTCAAATTTGGATACATCTATCATAATTCTATATTCGGTCCTATCTACTAAATAGAATACAGGGCAGCGTTTACTGTAAGTGTGTGGAAGTGAAGACCGAAGCACACAGTATACGGTTGTTTACAGAAAATGGCAACAGCTTCGTTAGCATAGTGAACAAACTAACAGATAACTGATAAGAAAAACATTACTCAAGTAAAGGTAATCGGTAGAGAAGCTGAGCTGACACGGTAGATCGATTCGGTCGGTTGCCAAGGCGAACTAACAAGGGAGATGCGCCTCCCTCACTCCGCCATTGTCCCCCGCGTTAGGATGCGGTAATGCGAGTGTGTGTGCACATATCAGTGAGAAGGCGAAAAAGCTCAGCTCATCGGGTTACCGGCGCAATCCTTTAATTAGTTCTCGTTACTGCAGAGTAACACATTACTGATTATAGTATGGGCAGGAATTAGCCTTCTGGAAACTGACCCCGGACACTTAGGGACGTAAATGGCTTGGAATCCTATTAATGGTATATTAGAACCTTTAGTCACTCCACCGGCGATTTTAGCTTTACTTCTGAAATGTGATTCATGGATTTATTCCAGAAGGTCCTCATTTACCTATCAACCTAGGTTAGACGAATTTCTCACAGGTGCGTGTTACCTGAGAACGCACAGCAACAGAAGGAAATGAATTATGAGAGCAGTAAGGCACAACAGTTTTAGTCCAGGAAACTCATCCATACTGGAGCAGCTGCAAGATCACCTTCTACCCGAATACCACCATGCACCCTTCTACTGTAGAGACTGTGAGGAATATGGCGGGAAAACAAGAGGAATTTTTAACCAGAATTCGAGCGGATCAACGAATTTACCTTGAATGCATCCGAGATCTAAAAGCACCGTCCCATCTCAAAATCGTTTTGGAGATTCTCACCAGATAAGAATCTCCAGAAGCAGCTGATCACAATGACATACGTGATTTTGTGCAAAACAACCGGAAAACTCTTATCAAGCCCCCACCTTTTGGGAGCTTGAGGGCGGAGCCAGGGGCGGGGTCATAGGGTTTTCGCACCATGCATAGAGCGTTCCCCTATCCTGCTAGGAAGTGGATGATGAGGAACTCCCACGAGAAGTACAATTTCCTCATAGGGTGCTCTATCGAGGCAACATTGGAAACCTCGTCCTCCCACCATCTCTCCGCCCACAAGCCCCCCAGGAAGTGGGACTGGGTGACGAGTAATTCGGCAGTTTGGCATGGAGCGTCACAGCATTGCAATCAGCAGCTCCTGGAGATTCTTATCATGCAATAGTCTCAGAAACGATCCTGAGGTGTGCCTCAAAAAGAATTCCACCCTTCTTTTTAGAAATCCACATTTTGAGATAACGACTTATGGAATTTGCCCGGGAACTGATCGATTTTACGCTCAGCACTAACACAAAATAAGCTGATCCAAGGGTGAGGCACATTCAATTTACAAAACGAGCAAAAAAACTTGTTTCGGCTCATTCTTGATTTTTTTGCTACGAACCTTCGGATATTTTTAATTGTTTGAACTCGAAATCAACCTTCAATGATTGTACAATCAAAATTCCAGTAGTTTTGGCACCCTGTCTGGCGCAGGTCGTAAGTCCCACCCCTTATTTTCTCCACCTCACCCTCACCCCTCGCCTGAGTCCGATACTGTAGCACGCTACTCAGGCTGAACGGCCGCCTTAATAGACAGCTTTTATACTTTCCAAAGCTATTTACCCGTGCACCTCACTTCTTAGATAGATGCTCTGTTTTTCGTCTGAACTCGAGAGTCTAATCTGATCTTCGAGTAGCCCTTCTAATTACCGGTTTCAGCAATTTTCACACAATAGCGAGTATATTTTTATAGATACTTCAGCAAATAGTGCAGGTGCGAAAGCATGGATATGGAAAACTTCGTGTTAACTTGGAAAACAAAGGAAGTAAGAATGTATAATGAAGTATCAAACAGAATAAGCAAAGTGATGATAAATTGAAAAGAAAAAGAAAACTACGAGAAAAAAGAAATGTGCATTGAAAACCTATCTACAGTAAACAGTAATAGCTGAAAACATTATATAACTACTTTACAGAATCAGTTATTTTGGTAAAAGGATATATAATACAAGAAAACGGCCAGAACCTAACTCTATGATCACTATACATGGTGATAGAAGAAAATTTTCCTAAATACATCTGAGCTTCAGAACGTACGTTATTACAGTACAAGTACTACTGCTACTAATGTTGACAAACAAGGAAAATGGATCTAGGGTAACATGGAGGGAAACGGAACAATAAGAGCTCAGAGAATGGCAGTAATTCCCTCATCTCCTCCTCTTTTTTCAATTTAAACGTGCAGTTAATTGAAGAGGGATGAGCAACCCATTCGTAGGTCTCGGTACCACTACTACCTTTTGAAATGTAAATGTCCCTGGCATGGTAGCCACAACTGGTGGACTCTCCTTCGCCTCAGTCTTAGCTCTCTCAGCAGATTGGGTTCCTAAAATAGCTGGATACCAGAGATTTTACAACTCCCAAAGGGAAACAACTGAAAACTTTCTTAACTAACATACTTTCAGAGGATGGTGTAGACGATTTGATGGCTGTCTTAGGCGTAACTTCATTCGAGTTCTTCGCCGAGCTCATGCGCTTCACCCGTGGATTTTTCGGGGTCCCATTTAGTTTGCTCCCTTCTGATTTAGGAGTTTCTGGCTTCCGTTTTCTCAGAGAAGATCGTGTGATTAAGGATGGTGACTCATTTGATGCAGATTTCGGTGTGTTCGCCCTTCTCGATTTCGCTTTACTTGCAGATTTCTTCGCAGACGACGTTGAAGGCTGAGATCCAGAATTCTCGACATCAGCTGTGGAAACAGCAGGAGATTGTATCGCCTTCTGAGCATCCTGTGAATTCGCTCCTGGCGTTCGATGAGAACTCCCATCGACCTCCTTGCTAGTGAGCAAGGGTGATACCTTATCCGAGCTTTTCTTTGAATTCGCTCTCCGAACTGGTGTATTCTCCATGGATTTCAATGCAAAAACACGGCTGGATCGTCTTCGAAGCTCAGATACACCATCAGCAGCGTCAGCGCGAGTTGGCGTTGGACGATTCTTGCACTGATCTTTGACCGAATCTAGCAATGTGGATGTTACGGATTCCACGACTTCCACAGGCTTTCCGGAATCATCGCAAGAAGTTGGGTGCGGAAGAGAAACTTTCGGTGAATCCTCAGACTTCTTCCTTGAACTCAGTTGACAAGATCTCGACCCTTTCGAGCGAACTGCAGTGCTAGTAGCCATGGGGGTCCCCTCAGCTTCGCAACTGTAAATTCCACTTGAGGAAGGCTCATTGATTGAAGTTAGTAAATCTGCAAAGATTATTTTGACTCTATGAAAAAAATCAATAAAAGAACAAATTCTAACCTGATGAAACATTCACTGAATTATTGTATATTATCGAATTCTCTAGCGCTCGATTCCACATTTCAACAGGATCTTCGTCTTCTCCTGAAAAAGAGGTAGTAAAATGTGGAAATACAGCAACCAGCAGTGGTATCACTCGCTCGAGGACAAGAGGGAAATTTTATGAGCTTTCATTTTACAGCGGCTGATGTACAACTTTACACTGATGTACAACTGACTTCTGGTGTTTTATTTATGCTTTTACTCTCTAAGGCTTGTTTTTGATTACTTAGGTCAACAACCAACTTTTTAGACGAACGTTTCAGTTGGATAATTCCTTTGTCCCTTTTAGTTAACCATAAAATTGTACATACATACATACTCTTACCACTATGCTAAAAACGTTTGCAGCAGACTTCCCCATTTTTATATTGAAACAAAAGGATAATTCTGGGCTACAAATGTTTCCGTCATTGAAAGCTCTGTAGCACAGCTGCTTAGCACGGAAAAGAAATCTAGAAAAGGGAAGTTAATTTCCCTCCTGACCTTACCTAATCAAGAAAGAACAACTGTACCAGGCAAACCCTACAAGGAAATGAGTAACCGAGGAACACAGACCTGATTCTTGTCCAGCATCATAGTGACTGGCCAATCTAGACCATCTTTGCAGTGTGTCACGAGCTTTTGCTGATAGCGAGGAAGGATCTTCTATCCTTCCAGAAACTCCGCCGTTTGGAGGCTGCAATTTATCGTATCAAAAAGTGTATCAAAAAGGAAATTTCCCAAATCATATCCAAAACGAAGATGTTAATGGACTTTAAAAGAGCGGAATGGATCATAGGAAAGGAAGGAAAACCAGAAATACCTTTGATATACACCGTTCAACAGCAGCACTTTTTGACAAGGAGGCGAGATAATCGAAGAACTGAAATAAATACAGATGTATAATAAGTAAAGCACAACCATTAGATAAAGTGGA
>KN726273.1:0-10454 GCA_000816745.1 Ancylostoma duodenale
ATATATCAGTTTTCTTGCGTCAACCCTATGAAAGTAGAATCCAAATCGAAGGAGCGATAAGTGTGTTCACTAGTTGCCACAATCAAGAAAAAAGGAAAAATCAGGAAAAGAAAGAACAAAAATGGACAGAAAGAGAGTGAACGAAAAAAGAAAAAAGTTTTCCTTCCATGTAAGAAAAATTTAAAAAAGTCTCTTTTTCCAAATAATAGAAAACTTACTTCTCTGGTTTATCAACAGACTCATCCTCGCTTGAAAACAATTCGCCTCCAATGGCTGAATCAAACAATGAACGATGGCCTTGGCTGAAATTTTGATGTATAGGAATCCAATACTCTTTGGTGAAATCTGCTGCCTGACCTATGCTTCGACTGAGTACTTCGCGAAAACCCGCTATCCGTCATTTCATTTGACTCCACCTTCAAACGCGAAGTTGATGGTGTCACTTGAGTGAGATCCCAAAGCCTAAAGAACGTCTTACATACTGTAGCAAAATCGCACACTTCAAAATTGCGTTTTCAGCAAATTATACCCCTGCGGATCCATAGCCTTAGATAAGCGCTTTCTTAGCTCTCGCAGATTTGATCTAGAGCTCATAACAGAGCCTCCACAGGAGCCAGCCTCAGAACCTAACTCGCTGCTGAAAAGAAATGGTTATAATTTTAGACGTGAATTCCGTAGCTTCTCCTTACCCAGCCAGAATAACGCTTCGATACATGTACTTGCTGTCGCTCATACACTTCATCCGCATTAGATCATCATGGTTGGTATCGTCGCTTTCGACCACATCATCGTACGGCAGATCAGTTTGATCTACAGCTGACGATATTGACAAGACCTACAAGAGACTTGAGTTAGGTTCTTTTGTACACGAAATCGAGTTAGTTTATTACTGAGCAGAACTCGAATGGCTTCTTTCCCTCAACACTATGGTTTCTTAACAAGAGATCGGAAAAATAAAATATACTGTCAATTTGGTCACAAATACGACATGGATAGTAACAGTATGTAAATGGCCGGAATGTGAGAAGTGAAAATGTAAGGTTAAAAAAGGGTCCATAGATGAAAGGAGTTTGACAGCAAGCTAGGTCAGCCGACCGCAAGTATGAATCACTTTTCTAAACGACTCGGCAATAAACATTGATCCAACCTTACGGAAGAAGATTGAAGTTGGAAGAAAAATTACAAGGATCGAAAATTCAGGACAGAAAATATTACATTTCCCAATCCGAAAAGATCCAAAATAAAACAACTTGTACCCACATCGTCAAAAACGGAACAAAAATCTCCAACAGATGCCGACTGTACCATCTTTGAAGGGGAGAGAGGAGCCCTTGAAATGATCGACGGTCCTGGCTGAGGCTCTGAAAAGTTAAAACATTAATCACAATGTGTCGGAAAACGCCATTAAGATCTCCTATGATAAAAATGCTGAAGCAGAGCTATGCGATGAAGAAAGGGCTAAAAAAGCATCGGGAAAATAACGAAACGATTAGCAGCTGTTTTCTGCTTCATTCAGTCGATTCTGAGCTTAACCCGCAACAAATTTACACCATTTGTAGCAAGCATAGAAGAAGTTCCATTTTAACGATATGATAATAAATGTGTAGATGAAATGCCAAAAAGTGCCTACAAATGTTTGGTACACTTCAAAGGCATATCTGAGCAATAACGGCTAAAAAAAGTATAAGGCGCAACTATCGACTGTCAGAGTTAACTATTAACATTTAGGGAAGTGATAGTGGCAAATAATAACATAATAATTCCCAAATTACCTGCGGTGGCGAACTCGTCTTCCCAACAATCTTGTTGACCTTCCCATACTATTCTCAGAGATGCAGACCGATCCGACATGGACGACGAAAAGGCCCGCGACTTGCCTGATTGGTCTGGGGTCAAAATTTTCAATTCAATCAGATTCGAAGTAAACAGACTGAGGCATGACGCACCAAGTGTGCAATTACAAAAACTATAAGAACAATAAAAATAAGCCCTGAAAATGAAAATAAGCCATGAACATAAATTCTGAGAAAAAACATACCTGATGTGCTTGGCCGCCTCAGCACGCCTTCTTGGCCAGGTTTTGGTTGCCGAATCGCGAAGAGACCGCGCGATTTACGTGGGTATCGCGATAGACGGATCACCGACATCTGTAGGACATACATATTGTATTATACATATTATGATGTCAACTTTTCCAGCACCATAATAGAGCTGCAGCGATTTTTTTTTCTGAGAACTACACTCCCTGCATATAAAATTCTATAGATAAAGATATTTTCGTAATCTATAGATGGAGATACCTTCGTATCATCATTCATGCACTGAACATTGAATCAGCCGCTTTTAAAACACTCAGGCTCTTCATGGGTAAGCATATGTACACTCCATTGCCAAATGAAATGTCATTTTTTCCTATAGTTTTTCATGATTAGCCAGACCAACGCGAAAGTGACATCGTACTACGTTCAAAGGTTTTTCCATCAGAAAACCGCTCCTTCCATATTTTTTCTACCATAAGATTTTTTCCTCGCCGACTGCCAAACTTGTCGGTTACAAGAACACGTGCGCTTGACTGGATGCATATTGTGCTAGCATGATCCAAATCGTAAAAGAAAGGGGAGCACATCTACGCACAATCTTTAAGATGATTTGACACGCATCAGCGACACTCTGAACAGGTATGATTAAGTACTAATATCAGCTTTAGATAGGAGGCTGAGGCGGGATTCGGCTGCTATCCTATCTGTCGGTATGCTATACTCAAATTGAGGATGAGTGGTTGGGGACCAAACATTATTGCAAAGAAAAAAAAACGAAAAATCCGACAGGGCGCTGCAAACAAGGAAACCCCCGACCCCGCAGGAACATTACTAATTTATTCATCTGTTTAGTTATTTGAACTTATTTATTTATCAGGAGACAAATAAATGAAAAAACAAAATATTCATTTGAATACCTAACTGCTTGCTTATCTATCGGTTTGCACAATAAACGAAAGTAAAAATACTAGGATGATGCTAAAGAAATGGGGCACCTTTTTTAGAACCGTAAAATTTTGATGTGGCGAAGTATGACGACTACATAAAAGTAACCATATCTAGATATAGTACTATGCATAACTGAAGTGATATTTAAAAATAAGCGCCATTTCTTCTGCATTAATCTAATACGGTCGGAAATCGAGTCAGAACTATATTTGATGATTGGACTAATTAATTCACTTTCCTCGGTGGTGCTTACAAACTACTAACATAATATAACTATGATATACACAAGTACACATGACCAAATATGCGTGTTCTTCTCTCGCCATGGTTGCTGTAGTGAATAATTCACTTTTTCCTTCCGTCTTTTTTTCCGTCCTGAACATTTAACTCCAATCAGCTTTAGTTTTTTTTTTCAGTGACAGGTGTTTAGATTTATAAAGGGAACAGAGATAATTATTCGCCGTAACCGGCACATCCAGCGGCATAGATGGAATACCCTCAAAATGAGGCCCACCCAACCCTCACTTTTTTGTCGACCCTGGCAGAACCATCACTATTGTTGGGGTGGGAGGACACTTGAGGTGGAAGCCTGAGTAAAAGTGTCGTCCCAAAAAATCATCTGTTTCAGAATTCTAGATTTTGTAGATTCAATAATTTCGGAAAACAGCAGGAGTATTCTAGAAACGCTGTTATTCAATGGTAAATGAGTAGCACAACTAGAAAATATTTGGGGATTCCAGCAGAAACAAAAGTATGAGTGAGAATTTACCCGAGAAAAAATGATTTTTCTTTAAATTTTCAACTTCTATTTTCGGGAAAAGCAGGAATCTCACCTCAGAAGCGTCGTACTCCCACGAGTGCGTACAACGCGCTGACTTTAAAGAAGAACGTAGTCGTTGCATAGGTTGTATAAGAAGCTTAGAATTAGGTGCGAAATTTGTGAAGAAAAAAAGTCAGACACGGACAAGTAGGATCCGCACCGCGCCTGTCATGGGCTCAATATTGAAGTTTCTCAGATGCGAGGTTCATAGAATCATAGGTGCGTTAGGGGTGGGGGGGAGGGGGGAGCCGGGGGACTCCAAAGTGAAGGGGGTCTGAGGCTTTTCAGCGGCACCAAAAATGGAGGTAGTCGAAGGGTGGTCATTGGTTGAACGGGGGGGGGGGGGGGAGGGTAGCGGCAGCTTTGCTTGCTGTGCGATCCATTCCACATGAGAAGTCGACGACCGGAGGGGGAGCGGCGGGGCGTGGGAGGGAGAGGTCGCTGCATTGCCCAACTAAGTCCTACAACGTAACAGTTCCCGTTTGCCTTCATCTATTTAGGCGAGCTCAAGTATACCCTTCCATCTGCAGCGGAACTAACGGCGTCGGTGCGATGAGTCATCGCCTCCAGGAAGAAAATCTGGCATTAATTTTAACATAAAAGACGCTCAAATTGTTTCCGAAATGGGAGGATCCGAGGAATCCACGCATCTCCCTCATTCGAGGGATTCCAGCCGATTTGCTGCGAGGCTACGTGACGCGACCCCGGGTGGCGGATAGGGGGTTGAACGCGGACCAAAAGCAGCCATGCGCTTGACCTGCGACGTGGGTCGATCTAGGGGATGGACTCCTTCTCGGTCCTTCTCGGTACCACCAAACCAGGACGGCCGTTCATCGATAAGCTGACCTGGTGGTCTGAGGAAGTTCAAGCCCTTGTGAGGAAGAAGGAGGACGCGTACAAGAAGTGGTTGAGAACGAGATCAGACGACAACATGCGGGAGTATAGAGAGGCGAAGGCCACAGCGAAGAAAGCAGTTGCAGCTGCAAAGGCGGCACTCTATCACCTGATTCTGAACTTCCTACAGAACTCCTACAGAACGAGTTTTTTTTTTCGAGTCTGCACATTGTGCTCACTCATAGGAATATGACGCTTCTATAACGTTCACAAACCACGCAAGATTTTTCTGAGCAACCTTCACTTTCATGGACCCGTTCTCACAACTATTCCACCTATGTCCAGTGGGCCCAACGACTGCATCTAATCATCGCGGGAATGTAAGTAAGGCTCCGCTTAAAAGGCTGTGTGCCACCTCGCTTCGCATCTTGGAGATATCAACAGATCCTTGATCTCCCCGCCCCGCTGATTCCAAAAATACACATCAACGGTCATAAAAATGACGAATACCCCGTTTCAGATCAGGGTCCAATGTGTAGATTTCGCGGACCGCATGGGTGGAGCGGTACCTGTGTGCTGGATGCCCGCCATGGCTGCAATGTTGGCTAATACGCCTTGACGTGTCCGATTGACAAAATCAACAGGCATCACGCGCTCAGTTAGGCAAACTGCTCCTGATCCCGTCCAGAAAAAACGTTCAAGTGGGTTTTTAGATCGTTTTACAATATTTTATGTATACCGTTGGATTCAGCGTGCCGAGGAGATTCAGAACCTGCAAAAGCTCAAACACGTGAAAGAGCTGAGAGCCTGAATTTAAGGACACGCCACGACAGCTCCTTTTTTTATTGTTCGAAATTGCATTTGTTAAAAAGCTGAATTCACTTCCCGCAAAAGTGTAGCAGACTTCTCGTCTACTGATACAGTCCAAATATTTCCGAAAGAGAAAGAGAGATAATGAGCTTAACGATTTACAAGAAAAAAAAACTGATCCGAGTCACATGTCTTAACCGCTAACTTTCCATGGTCTTCTACTCAAACGTTTCTAGAACACCGTAGTGTACCGTAGTTCACCTTTGATTCTTTCGTTCCTCATATCAAAATTCTAGTTCTTCACAGTTACATAGCCCAAAAACCCCTCTATCAAGTCTTTTTCTTTCGCGGTCAATTTCGGCACGTTGTCCGAATGATACGCTGTGATGGAAGGTGATAGATGTGTACCGTAAAACGCCGCACAGGCGCTGTCACAACGACATAATTATCCCTCCGACAAAGCGCACAGTACAGTTAACAATGGCCATACGAGACGAGGTTATGAAGGCTGCCACCAAACAGCACCGCTACAAGTGCGTTCGTCATGTGCGACTACAAATACTCCTTTCTTGATATATTGTCAGAGTAATTCACAAGAATCGCCCTATGGTTATCTAATGCCCCATAATGAGCCAAATTCCAAACGTCAAGGAAAATGGTGAGTTTAAGTACTATTGGATTCAAGTTAACCTGATTGCACTTGAAATTTATCACTCTCCCAAAAAAAAAAAAAACAAAAAACAGAAGGGTCAAAATGAACGGAAATGCTACCTCACTCGGCGTCCTACTACCCGTATAACGGCTGTGCAGATCGTCGAACATATCATCCCGTTCATCATCTTCGTCATCCGAACATGGTAACTAAAAGCTCTCATGTGTTGGATAAATTAAACAATCACTTCTTTAATTAATATGCCATAAGGCAAATTGCAAATCTAGCTGCGATAAACAGACAAGAATGGAATCAGTGAAATCACTTAAAGGCAACTCTGGCACCACTGAGACATTAAAAATTTGTAGACGAAGTGCGTTCAACAGCCAAATATCCAATTTAGAGCTGGCTATGGCCTACTGGGAACGAGAAACTGTGCCTCGGATAAGAAAATGGTAACTGTTCAATTGAAACAGAAACTGTTAGTGGTCTCGAGATAGCCCACAATTTAATGTTGCATGTGGATATGCATGTTTCGATTTCAACCACCGTTCTATACAGAAATTTCGATTTATTGATTCATCGATGCTTCACTTCTTGTGCTCCAATTCCGGTTCGAACGTGTTTCCAGGTTTTTTTTTCAGTGTGCTGGTTAGATGAATATGGCGATCGTTCCTTGGAAAATTGTCAATAGTTATTGATTTCTTCCCTATATATTTTATGTACTTCTTTCCTATAAATTTTGGGTACTTCTTTCCTATAATTTTTGGGTAAAAGTCAAAAAAAAACATGCCTGCAGAGGTACTGCAGGGCGCTCAACATGATTACGGCTACCACTTTGCACAAATATGTCGATTTATTGATTTTATCGATTTTCACTCCTTTTTTGACAAGCGGGCCTACATAAAGGCGTTCGTCATTGTGGAGAGTTCAGGTATGGCAATTATAATACTTAGTAATATATTATCGATGTATTGCTATACCCATTTATGATCAGGGTCAATGTATATGTATGTGTCCATTTCACCCTTCTGAAGTATCTCGGCAGGCACGTTTATGAGCAAAACTAGAAAAAACTGCACTGGGTTTGAAGCGAAACGCGCAAAAAATTGGTATGCATTTACAACTGGGAATGACAACCGAAAAAAGGAAAAACCTACGCGACCAGGATTTCCTCCGTCACTTCCTATTCGACATGATTTTTCTTCATTAGAACTTCATTTAAGAACGAACTCACACAGCAAGATTTACTCTTATATGTAAAGTCAAAATCGCTGCTATCATGTCACATAAAATTCTCGAATTTTCTTGACAGATTGTCGCGAAACGCAGAGGTTTCATCTTGAACGGCTGATAGATACAAAGTTGTTGAGAATGACAGATGATCTATGTTGACGGGGAAGAAATGAAGAGAGATTTTGCGAGAATGATAGCTCTGAGCTCCCGGTCTACAAATTCTATGAGTAGAGGCATTTAGAAAGTGGTACGTGCAGATCGTGACTTCGATCGCGATGGATTATCGTAGATCAGCGTGGTCACTGCTCAGCTGTTGGAGGACGTTGCTCGCCGGATTTCGATTTAGTTGAATGTTTTCCAGTGCAATACCTCGTTATACAATGTTTCAGAGTTTGGCTGCTACGAAGGACCGATGTCGAGGTGTGGAATCCCGAGTTTTCCATTTTCTTCTTGTCTTTGTCAACTTTTCAGCTGAGCGCGGAAACGCTGATCTACACTAATCGAAGCGCGACGCTCAATCGCCGCTCTTTGCAGACCTCTATCGATTGATTTTGCAAACCTCCACCGAATGAAATTATGAAGCATACAAATGAATCTATTCAAACCACAACAGGTAGACAGATTTCAAGCGCTCCTTATTAGCAAACTAGTAACATTTCCGTAGAGATATTTATGTGCTTTCCAGCGAAATTCTTTAAACGACCTTCTATTACGTCCAGAGAAAAAAAAACGCGCGATTATCCAAAGCAGTTGCAGATAGTAAAAATGTAAATGAAATAATAAACAGTATATGTAAAGGAGCAAGGAGTAACATGAACTGCATGTTAAATATAAAAAAGCTTGATACACGGTTGGCTCAGCCCATGCATTGCTTGAATTACTAGATTTTATTTAAGAAACACATGATTTTTCGTCGGTTTCATACTATGGTAGTACTGAAGTCCCTATATCTCGGCCACAAGTGACTATTTACGAGCTCTCATAATCACAACATTTCTCCTAGACCACCATCAACAACCAGCCGCGGTAATTTGTCATCTGCGTGACACAAAGAAAAGTGCTTGATCGAGGTGATTTGTTATGAGAGTTTAGTAATGAATCAAACGGATACCATGTGCTGACCGCAGCAGCTGTTAAATCATCCACAGAAATTTCACGCCAACACTAATGGAGTAAACTTCGAATGTGATTACGTAGGTAGTATGATAAGCACGCGTTAGATTAACATTTCATCATGTACATAAAGACACAATTAACGGCCTATGCAAAACTCTGATCAAACAAAGATGTCATGTACGAATTCTAGAGCAGAATTCATTTCCTAAGATTCTGATCAGTAGAAATTTTAGAAGACGTTTCCCTTCATTAGAATTTTTATCACATTTCATAAAACATGGTTGCTTTGTAGTGCGTCTGAAATGTGAAAGTGATCTACGACGAAAGGGCGGGTGGGGGGGGGGGGGGGGATCGATCGAAACACAGTTTGTAGGGTATGCTAGGTATGATGCCAGCTGCCGACAAATGAGCTTCACCTTTGGCTGGCACCTCCAATTAGGGGTGAAGGTGAGAAACTCTACGAATCTCGGTTACAAACGCCTCTGCTCCAACTGCTCACTGAACCGTAAACAAAATAACCATAAATAGCGTGCACAATAGCCCGTCAAAATCGAATCGAAATCGCTTTTGTCACAATCATCTTGAAAACTATACCTGTTGAGTAACAAGAGGGAAATAATGCTGCTACACAATTATGATTCAAAAGAAAAAACAACAAACCACATCCATCAATGTAAAACAAAAACAAAACTGACAGACAAAACAGTCAAAACAAAGAAGAAGGAAAATGAACGAAAAAAAAATGGAAATTATTAAAGAAAAAGTGTAAAACAAGAACAAAACCATGAGAACTGAAATGCAACAAAAAAAAAAACAAGCGAGGAAAAGGCAAAACAAAAACGCGTGTAGATTAGGAAGCAAATTAGAACATTAAAAAGGACTCGAAGAAAAAAGGGAAAAAAACAAGTGGAATGTAAAAATTCAAAAAAAAATTATGGCTTAAGCTAGCTTACCCCACTGGCATAGAGCAATCGCCGGTCTGCAGTTGCGATGTTATCAAATCTGGCTGAGTCCAACAGCATCCATACAAATCTTAAAAGAAGTATTTAGGTAATGGTTGAATATTGAAAAATGAGGTAGTTATGCCCGCACAAAACTCAATACATTAGTTATCGTTACTTCCCAGATTGAACACCAAATACTTGCCCTTACCTGGATCCCAGATATTTGGTGCATATTCGATAGGCGCAATAGGAACCGACACCAGCGACCAGAAGTACACCACTGGCACGAGCTAAAATTGCAAACTAAACGATAAAGACGCATTTCAAAGGAACAACTAAGACTATTAAAAATACTATTACAAAAGGTTGCAAAAACAAACGGAATATTCATTTGATTCGAAACAAAAGTGATACATAGATTTATTTTCTTTGTCTAACGCACCGTCACCGCGCATGATGAAACTAGGTATAAAATCAGATCTCTGAAAAATCTTTAGAATCAACAATCTGTGTTAGAACGTACAATAAGATGAACCAAGGTAAACAAAGGAGCAGTATTGAGCAAAGAAAGAAGTGTATTCACGGAATTTTCCGAGCCTAAGCAACATGTAACTCTCAAGGCAGATCGGTCACTCTATGAACTTTAAAATCGCCAGGATCGGAGAAAATTCGCAGATCCGGTCCAATATTTGTACATTCAGAGATAAAATTTGTAGTCTCACTGCATTTGCTCCTTTACAGCACACTTCTGCACCACTTTTATGCTTTTACACAGATAGCGTTGATATTGACCAACAAACATTAACTACGTCTTGGAAGTGTGTGAACCGCCAAGTTTGTTGACAAGTGTTCAGGCGGCTGCTCACACAATTAGAAGTTCTCTACAGATGTGTTATATTCACAGTAGAATTACTACAGTAGGTAAGCAATTGAAGGATGATTCTGATCAATGGGAGCATCATGTATTTAACACGCCGACCTTTGAGTTTACTACAAATAAAATACTCAAGGTTTCAGGAACAGAAATATGTTAGCTCCCCCCCCCCCCCCCCCCC
>KN726273.1:10632-60319 GCA_000816745.1 Ancylostoma duodenale
AATATAGTACTCCCTCCCCCCCCCCCCTCCCACCCACCCACTCAAGGATGGGCCGCCGAATTCTCCGAATTACCTTAGAAAATGAACAAGAACTTTGTACAAACATAATTTCAATTATTTCTATCTTTCAAATGAAAGTTAATGATGATTTTTTACTAAAACAAATATTTTCATTGTTTCATTTTGCCCCTGGGTTGCTGAATGTCGCAGATCCCTCTTTTTTCCATGCTCCCCCTCCCGCCACCCTTCTGCATCTGCCACTGCACATTACACAATCAGGGAGAGTGTCCCAACAAGGAAGAGTCACCCGAGACCTCCTAAATGACTCCGCATCCATTCCTTGTTGTCGCGCGATCTTTGTAACTCTGCTTACCTGAGAAACGCGAGAAAAATTTAGACAAAAACAGATACCTTGCACGAATACGACACCGTCATGTAACCCGAGAACGTCGGCTGTCGTAAACCTTGCGCTAAACGTTTCTCAAGTGTCTGTGCCACCCCGAATACACCTATTACAACTCGATCATAAAACGACGCCGATCGATAGCTATCTCTAGTATGTGATACAGAATCCCGATCGATAGGACAGAAAGTTCTGAGCGTCAGTGTACTGCCCACTTTATGGTGGAGTTTAGTGCTGAGTAAATATTATTCAGCTAGATTTTCCTGACAAAAAGTTGATTTGCCACTATTTCTCATACTGGTGATCACTTGCCTGATATATTGATCCTTATAGTGATCGATATCCTCATATTAAAACTGAGACACACATCGGCATCATAGCGACGCTGCACAGTTGTTACGAGGATCTTTAAAGAACCACCTCTCATTTGGTGAATCGAGCAGAAAGAGTATACGGAAACTATTGAGAAGTTACATGGCTAATGATGGCTCAAAACAACTTATGAGATTCCTTTGCTTTCATCAGTGTAAGCAGGAAAGACAAAAACAGAAGAATGACTGGAAAACTTCACGGAAAAGCGGACAAAATGAGCAGAAGCAGAGTGAGAAAACTCATCTATGTGCCTGCTATTTGCACGTTTGTAGTGCAGAGTTGACAAAAGCGAGTTTGGTGGATCAAAACGAACTAGTTGCCGAAGTCTAAACCAACTTCACATCCCTAGGAATTTTTCTTGCTCATAAATCTTACCTCTTTGCTTGTCACCAAAGTCAAACAAGACAGGAGTACAGCAAGCTCAGTGGAATAAAGCTATCAGCTAACAAATCGGTTCACAGAAGGAATCAGAGAAGTGTGATTCCCCATGGAATAAAAACTTCTGAAAAGTGTTTCAGCGATCCCAATCCTGCTATTTGTATAATGAAGTAGTTATCGAGATGAATTGCTGAGAAGCCAAGAAGGAGCGAAAAAAATGGAAGTGAATCATGGTGACATCGTGTGCCAGGTGTGAACAATCTACATAAATATGCACGAAGTCGCGCATAGTTTTCGTCTGTGTGGTAGATGTCCGAGAAGGACGCCGCTAATAAGTGACAGTGCAAATAAGATCTACGTACTCATCAGCGATATGTGCTCATTTTTTTATCCGCTTTCTTCATATCATCACGATCGACGCTTCGAAATTCACGTAATGGAGCATGAGTTCACGAAAAGCACAGCAAACAGGGAACATTTCTGAAGCCTTAGTAACCGAGTACAAATACATCTACGTATGCTATGGAACCATGCCAACATTCTGATCAAATCGACTTAATACTAGTCAGCGAATGATAAAAGCTATGTATTAAAGAATAAAACAACGACAGACACCTCTGCGCCCAACACATTGCAAGGATACAACGAAACACAGCGAAAGAGACTCAAGTGTCGAACGGTGTCTGCCAGTGTTTGAATAAGATGTGAATCATATTGACGACATCAGCGGTTATATGCAAGCCAAAAAGACCCTTCAGTACCACCTCAATGCCTTTCCGAAAAGGACCAAATAAAAACTCCGAAAAAGATTTTCGTACTACTCCGCCTTCGCAGTAATTGTAGTGGACGATCAAGTTACAGTCCAAATAGTGCTGAGTGCAACTTTTCATACACTCCCGGGCCTGCATTAGTACCTGGCCTTCAACCCGTGACACAGCTGACATTTGTCTTGTGCTTAAGTGCAGTGGTCAAATTTCACGTCTGTAACCTAAGTCTACGTAGAACTCAAACTACTAAACTACTACAGTGCCTTGAACTTTGACCCCATGACTTCGTTTATTCGTATAGCACAGAAGTGAATTGTTACGCTTAGCCATGGAAGAGATGGTATGTTTATGTAGCCCAATTATAGGTTCAAAAGGAGGGCGATTTTTGTTCTAGGGGTTGCACAGGATGGGGTTGCCTTCAGTGTGCCAGAATCAGCTAGAGAAACAAAATGATGTTCTACAAAGGATACATTGTTCTTAGTGCTACATAATTACATCACTTTTCGAACTTCATTAGTCTCTCAAAGACCGGGAGCATTGCTAATACAGATGCAAAACATCCCCAGAATCTAAATCATAAATCGCGGTGTATATGCTTACTTTATTGCTTTGATGGAGTAGTTAGTGAAGAGATCTACCTTTCTCAAGAACTCCTGTCTCATGAGTTTTCTCTATGCCGCCCCAGTACCAGTCCAACTACGAAAGACAACAATGCGAAACGCTCCGACAGTGCGCTTTTTCGACTGATCCCACAGGTGGCCCGCCACCCAGTCAGCAGCTTTGACGCAGAGAATTTCAGGATGACGGTGATGTCACAATACTCGAACAGCATCCTGCTAGAAGCGCGCAAAGGACGAAATCATCAATCAAGTGGCAGCAGTGAACAAATGTGCGCTCTTGCATGATTACTACCACTGGCGCCGAGAAAACATTAAAATTCGAATGTATCAATACATTCAGTGGGAATACGCGTTGGGTGAAGCAGAGGTTCATTGACTCATTCCGGGATGTATCTCCCGAGATATTATCCACAGTGTCTTGAAAAAAAGATAATTGAGTGAAATAAGCAGCGATAAGTGGTATCCACTAAACCAAACGTTGTTAGACGAAGATCAACAAGAAATCGGCAAGCTTTCACTCCCAGTTTCATAATACGTACGTACTGAAGACAGCTCTTAGAAGACTCCGGAACTGCGTAGATAAGTCGGAGCTCAGATATCTTTTCCGATTGATAAAAATACCTTGTACTAGTGACTATGAAAATGCAACAATACCTGTAGCACCTTTTTTATAATGCACCAGATTTAAATATAGATCTTTTCTCCATACCTCTTCTATCTAGTTCTTTCTAATTGCGCCCACCATCAGAAGCACGACAGCTCACGACAGCTCAGGATATCTTGCCTTGAGGGGGATGTCCAAACGGACCTAAGCATGCAAATCAAATCGACGTTGACTAGATTTTGCCGCTGCACCGAGTTCTCGTCATCGGTTCACGGGCAATTCAAGTATAATGCTTGTATCCGACTACCCGTCCATGATTGGCCTTTGTTAGGAATTGCAATAGCATCATCGCATGCAAAAATGTGTATCCTTGTCAAATTTTACGAGGAAGAATTCACCTAAACAATATTGGCTCCTATATGCTATTTGTTCACCAAGGTTTGAAAAAAAGCAAGACACACAGTCTCAAAAAAGTTGACCAGCGCTAGTACTATGGAAAATTGTGAAAATAAGCTTACGGAAAAGAAGTCCACAAAAAAGTATACACATCAGTTTGGAAAAATCCAAACAGCAAGGCGATGAAGAATGTACATGAATTATTCACAAGGCGCCTGCAAATTAGCAGGACGAAGCGGCCGTTCGACTGAAAACTGCCGAGCAACTTTTATTTGTCGATTGGAGTACGTGGTCTTCTTGTGCAAACAAGATCAAGTAGGTCCGCGAAAAAACCACGGGAAATTCAGCTTCTTATCAATGGTGCTTATCGAACATGTAGGAACATTTCTCGAAACGAGCGGCACGTAACTCTAACAGTTGACGAGCGATCGAAAACATGTTATCGCAAGCAACCGAGGAGTGCGGTATTTACAAAGGAAACCATAGATTTTTTCTCGGACCTAAGACGATAAGTGAGCAACAATTAGCAACAATTAGACGATAAGTGAGCAACAATCAATTAGCAAAACAAACAGCCAGAAAAACCTGACATTTTAATGAAAAGCCCATCAGTGAGATGGAAGGCTAAGCAACACAAATTTATTAATACACGCAAAGTGGCCTAAAAATAAGTATGGATTAGTAGCCTAACTGAAGAAAGTCGACATAGGACCAAATAAAAACCAAGCGATTCGATAAACCTTTAATTAAACGATCAATCAAAAGAAAGAGCCGAATATGAGAGGATGACAAAGCTCTTTTCATCCTTTCCAAAGCGTTATATTGTCATCTACCTTCCGAACGTCCGAATTTTCGACCCACTCGGAATCGAATATTCGATTTTGAATATATCTAACACATTATTTGGTCCTGAGTTAAATAGCAGGAAAGCCATCATGCTCATTTACAGAGGTTTGTAATTTCATTATTAGTACTGGTAATTGTTATTATTAATGCCATCACTTTATTAAAATTAGATTAATTATTTATTTATTCAAATTATATCACTAAATTAAATGAAAGAAGAAATTTTATTTTTTGACAACATAGAAGAAGAAATTTTTGAACTTGAAACATAAAATCAGAATTAAAAAATGCGAATGGTACGGAACTCGATCATAAGTATTCACAACTTGTTTGAGTAGCTTGGAGATCTGTAGATAAAAGCTCGTATAATCTCACAAAAACTACAACGTAATAATAAGCAAATAAAGAGAACACTCGACAACCCTAAAGAACTCGTACTGGAAAAAGTAATTCATGTGACAATTTTCTTGTGAAAGGCGGAATGTATACGAAGGTAAAGCCTAATTTCTTCTTCTCGAGGCATTGATGATGCAACACAGTGCTCACAATAATATTAATAAATATATTTATATCAATAATATCAACAATAGTAAACCAAAGAATACTTGAAGAAAGTTGATTTTCCCCTCTCTACAGTTGGAACCCATCCCTTCTTTGAGTGCAAACGTGGGTAGGTGCAAATGCACCTACCGGCTGTCGCAAGAAACAATAGCATGAAGCTTGTCGGGCCGGATTTCCGCCCTTGAACCAGCTCTGAGCGGTTTCCTCTATGGTTTTGCACTTGTTTGACGTCATTTACGTGCGAAGACATGAGCAAAACCACAACCGCACAAAAACCACAAGCGCACACGGCTTCGAACAAAAAAGTGAAAAACTGCACAACTCTCATGTTATGGGAAAAAGGAAGAGAGAGACATCTATCATTTGCCTGGAGAAAACATGTACGTAACTCATGAAGATCTTTCGTTTTCGCAGTTCCCGTTTATTTTAGCAAAAGGCGGTCGCTGCCGAAAAAATCAACGACATCGACCACAATGGGAATATTTCTGAACCCTAGAAACGGAATTTGCCAGA
Source organism: Ancylostoma duodenale (assembly GCA_000816745.1). Classification (NCBI taxonomy): domain Eukaryota; kingdom Metazoa; phylum Nematoda; class Chromadorea; order Rhabditida; family Ancylostomatidae; genus Ancylostoma; species Ancylostoma duodenale. The sequence goes on from KN726273.1 coordinate 16,093, forward strand.
CAAACACATTTGACGCTACAATCTTGAGCTTCGCAGCCGATGCTCTCCAACTATTACAGTTCATTGGATTAAATCCAGGCATAGTCGGGAAGAACGTGCAAGTGTCAGGGTTTGAAGGAATTTGAGTGTGGTGCCCTAAGCACAGTACAGAAAGACATTAGATAAAACTGCATTTAACTCAGACAGCATTGCACCAACATACGAAAACGATGGTACTAGAAATTGATGAACATTATTCAATATGTAGATTTCAGGGAATTTAAGGATGATGAACTTAGCTGTAGCGAAGAGAATCAATAAAAAATAAGGGAAAAAAGGAAGAGCATTGCATGGACGCCTAAAAAGGCTCAGGAGGCAAATCCTTCGAGGGAATTCAAATCCAAGAAGAAGAGTTTTTTAAACCAGGTAAAGCAAACACATCAGTGAAAAACCGCCAAGAAATAAAGCAGAAAGGTCAACAAAGTCAAATTTCTGCGCGAAGCTGAATAGGCACAGCGAAACAGTTCTTGAAAATCTAACAAACCAATGGGCTAACCAGTAAAATTGTTGAAAGAACGCCAAATAAATGGATGAAAACATTCTCAAAAAAACAAATATTTAAAAAAAAGGTAATTAAAACTGTTTGCAAAGGCTTGGTTGGGGAAAACACTGTAAGAATCCGCTAAGAAAATGAGCAGATAAAGAAAAGTCTGGAAAGCAAATAGATGAAGAAGTGCTAAAAAGTCAGTTTCTTTCCAGTAAAAAGATAAGCGTAGAGGTGAAGATGCTTTGAAGGAAAATATGTAAAAGCGTGTAAACCTCAGCCCTTGACTTCTCCAAATCATTGGAAGGTATGACGCACGCAATGCACACTCACCTCTTAGTGCTGGACGTGATCCGGAAAACGGTGACAACAGTGACAATATCACATCAGTGCTTGAAAAATTCACATCAATTTCGGCTGCATCCATTTCGCGTCGATCAATAAAGCCGGTCGTAGATCATCGATTCGATCGATAGTGCAGATCATAGAACGTTCTTGACGGCAGGCGACAACCACCGCGACAGCACGTCCTACGATCAGATCAATGCCAGAAAACGGAGGGCGGTCCATCCGTAGGGATGAGTGTGCGTACGGGACAGCCGAAAAATGCGAGAACACGAAAAATGTGGAGGGTGCAGCGTGACAGATGGTGAAGCAGTGTGCTAAACAGAGATGTAACAGACATAACCACTACAGGAACAGCAGTTTACACCCGAGTACGTATCGTGGTGACACTCTCGCAGCCGGATAATTTGCATAAACGCATAGTAGCTGACGTGGAGAATTCAATGAGTGAACGGGGCGGTGACGTCACAATAAGTGGGAAAAGTTTGAGAGTGGCAGCGTTCGAACGCCTAGTAGAGAGATGAGAATTCAGTGGAATTTTGACGACTGAAGATTGAACCCAGTGTATTCTAACTTTTGAAGCCAAATCTCCTCTACGACAGCCGATCTGAAAACGCCAGTGGATTCAAGTGCTTGATCTCCTTTCTCAGGAAAAGTGAATTATTTATGAAGGATTTTGTCATATAATATGCGTAAAAATTGAAAATCATCAATCACCCAAAGTGGAAAGTCAATTAGATCAATTCGCATTTTCTTTTTCTTAGAAAAACAGACTACGACTAAGTTGCTCTAGAAGTTCTGTCGGATTCTTTCTTCAAAGATCTACAAGTCTCGAATGTATGCCCTCAAATCCTCTGTCCTAAAATGTATGTAGTATAAAATCTAGATGTGACGATGGACTTGTGAAGCAAATCCTGTTGTACTTTGCTTTCCGGAGACAAGAAAGACCGAAAGATTCACAGACATTGCATTGTCACTTTCTTCTTTTTCATATGATTTTCCGGTAAGACCACAAGCAGTTTGGTTCGAAACACCTTCCTTATCTGATCTAGAAGTCACTATCGATTTCGCTGTCGAGCTCTGGATTAGCAGCTTCAATTTCGCGGAAACGCCGACAAGCATTCTTTAAAACATTTTCTCTGCATTTTCTGGAATTTTTTTCGAGAAGGTCCAACCCGTGCTGCTATTTTAAACCAATACTTTAATGATCCGCTAAAACGATCGATATGCCTGATGACTCATTTTCCACCTTGCCAAAATCAGCCAAAATCCGCTTCCTAGACCTGTCCCGAACCTCTATAATTTTGATGGCGAACAGCTCACAACCCATCACATTCTCTGGGGATTTTGATGTACGTATGTCACCTTCCTCATCTCCAGAAGCCCTCCACAGAAGAGCCGCCAAGCACGATCACATAAAAATGGTAGTCGCCGATTTTTCCGCTTCACATCCGAGTTCTATGCACGGAGTGAAATGAAAGTGCTCATGAAATAAGTGGTCTCCACCGATCATATTCATTACGCGACTCGCCTGGTTTATAGTTTGGTGAAGTTGTGCAAAGAATAATGTCGACGAAAAAATAAACCGACGAAATGTTTGCTCCAATCTAATAACTATGAAACAATTTCTGTCTTTGAACACCTTTACGTTTATCAATGCATTCCCACTTATCAGAATTGTAATCTTCTAAAGAGATCTTAGAAAAGAGAGATGATCTCGGCACATCTCATCTCATTCCACCTTCACAAAGAAAAGTTATAACAGAACTTCATCACAATTGTTTTTATTCCAGAACACATGACCCAAGGCTAACATGAAAACCTCCCCATTGAGGAACGTTTCCCGTTGATGATTTTTATTTTATGCCACGATATTCGGCAACACAATGACACACGTCAATAATTTCGCGGTTTTACGGCACAATTTGCGCGAATCGCATGAAGAGGAGCAAAGCTTCTGAAACAGAATTACATATGCCTTGAAACGCGGGATGAGAACTCATGTCATTCAATTATGGATGAATTTCGTCGGGGTTTTGAAGAAATCTGTACTACGTGCCTCTCGTTGTTCACACACACACACATAGGAAAAAGCATACTATCTTCTAAGTTGTCAACATGTCAAGAGGGTGGCGCAAAACAACTTGTGCAGAAGTATTTCAATATCAGAACTATGTAGTGAGAAGTTCGTCCAGATTTTATCACATTCACGAAAGACCGCACTGTGTAGGCATTCAATATTCTTGGTAGTTGTGCGGCAGCGGCTGGGATGCTAATTCATCGCTCCTCCACTCTCCCCTCCCCCACCCTAACCTCGCCGAAAGCGTCTAAGACTCAAGGCGAACTATCACCCATCCTCATGCCCACCTACAGACAACGACAATTTTCCTTACAGCAGACACGATCAAGGTTCGATCTCTTGCGATGACTGCACACCAAGTGGAACTGGGACACACAATCTAGAAGATCAGATGCGATACTGCTGGAGTGACGGAAGCACGGATACTGGATAACGGAACTCAGACATTCGGGCGTTTGGAGCGCCTGCCCACACCGTTTCTAGCGGCATGACACCTATGGGACAAACGCAAAAGTGGGCGGAGTTGGTTCCCTATTCCGCCGCTAGTTGCACCACATTCTGCATTTGAACTACCGTGATCCTGCTATGGGGATGGCAGGATTAAGGCAGGTCATGTTCTGTTGCAGCCGATGACTATAAAAGGAGTTAAAAAATGAGTTTGCCGGCACGTATGTGCTCCCTGCGCCAGCGCTCGGCGAACATCTGCGGCGAGGCGGATTTCCCCGTCCGCACCGCGTCGGCACGCGACCGCATCCCACGCATCTTGTCAACGGTCACTGTGCCACAGTTCGAACCAGGCCTTAGTTGGCCACACAAGTCCCGTAGGGCTCGACTAGTCTCCGCCACAGCGGAGACTAAACTAAGCTTTCACAGCCGTCTGCCGGCTTATATACACTTCGGTTGCCACGTGGCAATAGAGAAAAAAACAGCGTCCAGGAATACCTGCATATACCTTTCCTCATGCGCGCTCACAGCAGGTTTTCCTGCTCAATCCGGACCTTCAAGTATTCCTGCTCCACCCGCGACTACCCGCCCGAAGTCTGCAACGGCCAAAAGTGGTCGGGTTCACCGGCGCTCCAAACGCCCGAATGTCTGAGAAGGTACCTTCAGGTATGACTCTGTCACATTCTGAAGCTCCGACTGCTCATCGCAGCGTATCGTTCCTGGTACGTTAGTCAACAGCAAAAAGTGTGCTCCACGTTTGCAAGCGACATAATGGCAAACCTCTACCATCCGTCCTTCGATCATCTTTGTCGAGCTTTGTTATGCGTCGACATCTGATAACAAGTGCGTTGAGTACAACAATAATCTTGAAGAGGTGGGTGGCATATGCGGACGTATACGTACCAGAAAGCCACACCACTATCGTTTTGGGAGACACGAACACGTCGTCCACCAATTTCCCTCTCGCTACTCCTCCCTTCTTCAAATTAAGCCCTCCTGTTCTACATCGACGGAGCGGAACATGCTCTTTCCTAACTGTGCCTTGGATAATCCAGAGATTGTATCTCAGCACAGCTGTTGGCTTTCACGAAGTTCACATTGACTTTTTTCCTAACCACACTGCTAATCAGTATTAAATGAGCTAATCTCATCAGTGCTCACTGCGCACGCACACGGTCGATGGTTCGATCGCGCCCGTGGCCAACCAAGCCATCCATTCCTCCGGGGTCGGTAAACTGGGTCCAGAGAAGTCTGGGAGGATGAAACACTGACTTGGTATATCGGATGCCCCCCGCAATTCACTGTATAGGGCAAATACGCATTCAATGCCTCTACGAAGTTCAGATGAAGTCGATTGCGTGGCGCATCCCACAAATCGGGATTGATTAACGCCGACCACTTTATCCTTTATCCTTTAATCTCACCATAAAAAACCGCTCATGCGCACTTGCTTTATGAAAAAGGCGACCTCACTAAACAAATTCCAGCCTTTAAAAAAAAAAACTCAAGACGGTCACGAGTGTTGTCCTCATCCAAATTAAAAAGAAGAAAAGAACTAGGAGTCCAAGCCAAGTCGAAATAGCTCAGAAGAGCAAGGAGTACAATTTGCAAGTTGACGTCGCGGCTACATCAAGGCTACATCTTCTGGCACCCTGTAGTGGAAAGATGTTTGGTGTCACCGTGAATTACGGATCTTACTTCACGTCCCCTCTCGTCAAGTCTTTTGCAGGTCCAAAGTTCCACTACAAAAACCACCCGAGGAGGCATTGAACAAGGAGACACACTTGGTCCTAAACCCTTCAACGTTGCCTTGAACAAATTCTTTAGTCTAGCCAGTGCGGAACATGTGGTCTGAGGACCAGAGGCAAGATAGTGTCCAGCCAAACCGAATTGATGAGAAGATCTTCAACTTAGCGGACTATGCCTTCACCTCGGTTGTCCTCTTTTCTTCACAATCATTCAGCCAGGTGAAATTGCACACCGAACCCAATCAGGTTAGGATGAAAGTTGAAAGTTTAGGCATATCTTCTGCAACAGACCGACCCCCACCTTCATTCAAGGAACGCACACGCAGTACCTTTGTAACACAACCAGTACTGGAAGGAATGGCAACATTGATTGCTATGATAGTCGTATACCAGAAATGTGGAAGTAACGCAAAGGAAGATGGAGAAAAGGATGCTGCGGTTGACAATATTGGACCGACTAAGTATTAGGTTGGTGCATAATTAATGCGGTTTTTTTCGCGACTCCTTTTCTCGCTAAAAATCAACGCTTCTTGAACGGTTTCCTCATGCAAATATTTCTCTTATTTCACTTAGTGACGGTGCTATCGAAAACCGTATCCATACTCTTTATCTCATGCTCTACCACTTCCGGGAAGTTAGGGGTGCAGGACAGTTATTCCGCAATCTCAACGGAATTTGGCTGGAGAAAAATTGGCAGAGCCAAGCCGAGAAATGTTCTAGTAGTTCAAGTAGGGAGGTGCAATCCAACAGATGAAGAAGGAAGAGCTCCGCGATCAAATTTCGACGACCAGGAAATTTTGGCAGCCGCGGAAGGGAAGGGGGTTGGATTGAGGAGATTCCTCAGAAATGGAGCCTGCTCGTTTGATACGGAAAATCTGTGTAAATTCGAGCACTGTTTCTATCTGAGAGTTCGGCGGACCTATTTGGTCAATCCCCATGCTTTTCTAAGCCCTTTGAGAGGTAGAACCATGGTCGAATGGTTCATGTTGAAGAGTTCGGACGGCATTCTCGTTGTCAAGCTTTCGCACTCTTCCAGGCTGCTCAAAATTCCTGGTGCTTGGAATTTGATGGCCAATCCCTTCTTTCTTCATCTATGAAGCTCGTGTTTTGTTTTATGAATATGAACGATCTTTCAACTTAGCGTTGCTGATTGGTCCATATTTGAAAGGCTCGCTGAGATCGCGAAATCACCGTGCTGAATTCCAACATTTCCCGAAATGATAGAGCATATTATAGCGGATGTGGCTGTGGCTTTCGATAGCTCCTTTAATGAGTGGAAAGAGAGGATTGTTTTCATGAAAAACCCACTTGAAAAGCTTCATTTTTCGTCGAGAAAAGAAGTCGCGAAAAAAGCCGCATTAATTATGCACCAACCTAATAGTTTCAAAATGCAAGCACTCACAAGGCTGAAGGACTGGAAGAAGGGGCTATTATGAAGAAACTATACAACGTGGGGTCATGGGCTGAAGAGATATGATGGAAAGGTGATGGCGAATGAGTGCTAACGGCAACGGCGCGGAGTAGGTACGAACACGTGAGGAGAACATACTTGCATAAATAGATCATTGTTTGGCATTCAACCATGAATTATTTCCGTAATGGACTGCAAACTGTAACCAACAGACCGGACCTGCAAGGAACAGCTTTTCCGAGTACCGTTGCTATTTCCATTTGCAATATGATAAGTTACCGTTCAGATATGTTAGAGGGTACGGCCTCTGTAACTAGATAGAGGGGATAAGACAGCGAAAATCGTTCATAAAACCCAGAAGAACTCGTAAGATAAAGTGTGCGTGCCAAAAATATCGTAACGAGGTGGATTCTCTGACTGTACAGGATTGAAAATAGGTGTCTTGGAAAACTGTCCGTTGCTTACGGTAGAAATAGTCAGGGAAAACACGTTTACAATATGTCTTGTGGCCTCTGTAACTAGATAGAGGGGATAAGACAGCGAGAATCGTGCATGTCGACGAATTCGCATAGCGATGTGTGTTTAGGGATCAAAAGGCACCAGGCAATAGTTTGCACGCACCCTGTATACGGGAGGAAACCAGTCATTATCCAGTGTGTGCTAAAATTTTGACCACAAACAGATGTAGAGGACGTGCAGTGGCGGCCACATATTTAGCACACCCACGATTCCAGACCATGGATTCTTTTGCATATCTCAGCCCAAGGATGAGCAATCAAAACCAAGTTAGAATATGTACTGAGGCTCTGTGGGTGCTTTATTCTTGTTGCTTATCACGGGCGTAGACCCAGTTTGAATTGGATAAAAAAAATGAAAGTACAATTCCTTCATTTTTTCCCAACTAGGTATAAAAGTTTTGTATCTACCTATGGAGAAAAGTGAAGTTTAAATTAAGCACTTTTCTGCTCAACATTTTGTACATTTTGTAACGAACGCTATTAGCCTCTTCATACCAGCTGGAGCCACGGACAAAAACAAACTGTCAAATTTGTCGAAAATTTCATTTCATTGAATCTCGAGAATAATGCAAGCGTTGGAATTTTTCGGTGATTAGCTGATTGGCCGTTAGCAGTACAAATTGGAGAAAAATCCGCAGCCAAAGTGCATGCTTTTTGTTTGCAATCACCGTGAATCCTTTTTTTCGTATTTTTTAGCCATGTCGACGATCCTTAATCTTCCCTGAGGTGAACAACTGCGCATCAAAACTACTACCGCGAAATTCGCATTAATATCGACAATGAAATCACATTTTCTCTCAATTCAATGAAGTGATACTAGAGAGAAACGAAAATATTTCCTAAAGTACTGCATTTTGAGCGCTAAATGCAAAGAATGAGCGCTCTTCCATTCAGAATGATTTTCTTGAGGAGTAGTGTTGAGATTAGAAAGGGAACACTATACCTCATCACATTCTAGAGTATTGTCTTGATAGCTCATGAGAAACGTGAGATGCAGATTTTATAATTTCATCAATTGATCGCCCAAAATTGGCAGCGTACTAAATATGTGGCCGCCACTGTAGGTGGTCTCTGCAATTGCTAGTAGATCAGTCTGTCTACCACATGAACAGAAATGAAATTCCATATTACGTGAACACTAGAAAAAGCTGCGATCTACGCTTGACAACGGAAATCTATGCTGCCGTTTGAGCTATCAGATTAAACAGCCGACCAAGCAATCAGACTCGTTAGCTACCGATTAACGGCCGAAAGAGTATGATCAACAAAGCAGTTGGACAGCGATTTTGCTATTTCTTCTACGAAGACATGATTAACTAAGCCTTGCCAACGTCTTGATGCAATCAATGGAGGAATATTAATTGTACTCAGCTAACTGTAGTCATATAGTATTTTACATTTCCGTTGCATGAGACGAGGTATAAATAGATATGCGTGTGATTTTCCTATTAGATTTCGTCACAAACAGTTATTCCTTTAAAATGAAAAGTAGATTTGAAAGCCCTTTCGCGTGTCTATTTTTCTCCTCCAAAACCACAGCTTCTATTCAACAACTTCTAGTTCGACTGTAGGACGGTTATAGCGGTTGCAGTCAATTTGTTATAGGTCATTCCGGTCCGGGTAATGTGTATGGATGAAGGAACGTCTCACATGAGGCGAAGCAAGGCTTATCACTGCGCCACAACGCAGCCCAATACTTGTCGAAGCGCTTTGAACATCTTTGACAAGTACTCCTAAGTTCTGAAGGAAAACCGCTGTAACTCTTCAAGAAGAGCGCTACAACAGATGGGGAGAACGGGCTCTTGATCAGCATCAAAAATGCATTTGAAGGTATACACCCTGATACGAATAGGCACCCAGAACTTTTCTCTTTCAGCCACAGGAGCATCAAAAAGTTTCTGGCCTAGACCACTCAAAGAACAGCTACTGCAGTGGAATTTTACCAACCAGTTTGATAAGGATTTTCATCATATGAGCCTGAATACTGAACGAACGTCTCTTTCGTTTCTTTTATCTGCATGCTCAAGAGCGCTGTTTTGAATCTTCGGATGAGTTCTTGTAGCTAGGGCCTTCCCCTCCCCCCCCCCCCCCTTCGTGAACCTGCCAATTCACCGAAATACATTCGCAGTACAGTTTTGTAGGAAACGTCGCGTTGAAGAACTGGTGAACGCACAGGAGAAGCGCAGGTGGTCCAATACTTTGCACATGTTTAGGGGACCCATAAAGGATTCAATATATGGACAATCCTTCGAGCACCGATTGGAACTGTTCGGATACTTGACAGCATATCTGATCCCCTCCCCCCCCCCCCCCCCCCCAGCGGGGATGTTCATGCATACGGGTCCATAACGTGCACAGAGCTAAGTTCTAGAGCGCTCTTAAGACGATTGTCGGCTCGATCCGTCCTGTTTCCCAGGAAACCTAAACATCTACTAGTGGTTAGGATAGATCTCTGACATCTTCTCATCCAGACAGTCAATCTCCTAATTTCCATGCAACACGATTACCTTGAACAGGAAACTATCGTACGAATCTCCACAGTCCACAATTGCCCAGCTTCTCCTTCTTAAAACACACTTATTCGAGACTGATGGAGTACTGGAATGATAAAATGTAAACACAGCTTAAATCGGTCCTCCTGGTCCACAGGTAAAGTGTCGCTCAACGATGGGCAAAAACGCCGCAAAGATCAGATGGATTGGCCGACAGGTACAACCCACAAAGTTGAAGAATGACACTTCTGGAGAGTTATATACACTAAATCAGAAATTCAAACACTGTTCACACCTGAAATCCACTTCTGAAGCCAGATAAGTAAGCATGACTCGTCTCTACCTGTTAGAAGGCATAAGCGCTTTTCCCCAACCTCGAAACATATGCAAAAATCACTTATATTCATGGAGGATGACTGATGTGCAGATTCTCCTACAAAAGCACTTCCAGGAAGTATGTATCGTCCTGTAAAACTATCCTCTTCAAAGCTAGAGATGGAAGAGATGAATGCGGAAGGAATTCGAGGTACGCTTTGTCTCCAGGAAAGTAGGCTTCGTAAAGGATCAGCTTTTCAAAAGTTGATTCGTTTTGAGGCGAGGAAAGCTCGTGCTCCCGTTCTGGAACTTGTTGAGCAAACACTACAACGCGCAATTACCGTGGAACTGTTACGGTATGGCTGGCCATCAAAGCTATTTGTTCTGCTCCCTATTGGAATAACACTCAACCTCTCTGTATAATCCTCCTATATAAATCTTGGTAACACCGCAAAATTTTCTAGAGCGCCGGTGTGGGGAGCCAGCACGTGATCGCATGCTTTCGTCATGAGGCTCAACTCATAGACAGTGTTCGTGAGGATGCAGCTTCTGACGACACATTCGACCAATGTTTCGTCATAAGTGCTTAGATGTAGTGGAAGGTACCCGTCTTTCTTTCTTTCCGTCGGTTGCGATAATCTTACTCTATATAAGGCGCAGACCCCCCCCCCCCTCATCGCTGCGCCAGGGATGACAGGTCACGCTGACATTGATCGACTCGCCTCGCCCCACCTCATTTGCCCGCCGCCACAGGCCCAATCGCCGAAATTGACACGCCCAGTGACACGCCCATGGTATATGTATGTGTACAACATGGAAATCTTCAATGGCGACATCTAATTTCCAATGAAAACGGAATATTTCGGATCCCCAAGGTAAAGTGGGGGAACAAGAGGTGAAGCGGGTGTGATTTCGCAATACAAACCGTGAATCAACCAAATGCAGAAGAGTTGAACGGAAACTTCCACTGCATTTGTTGTAAAGCTCTAAGCAATAGGGGAAATTAGAATTTAGTGGTCAGTTAAACAAACTATTCACTCCAATGACTAAGTAATACTGATAAGTAGTGTTTATGAAAGAGGAAAAGAACGATTACGCAGTTTTTTCCTGTTAAAAGCTAATTCTTTCGGACTCATAAAAATCGGAACTTTCTCCGCTCCCACGAACGGCAGCGAATTGATCACATGAGGAGTTGTGTTACGACTAATACAACACCATATAGGAGCTCTTCATATTGGATATTTAGTAACTTTATAACAGTTTAAGAGCAACGCAGGTTCGCAGAAAATCATTGACATCCGCGAAGCGCGGCAAAGCTGCGCTTCGTGAGGATGACAGTGATTTTCTTGAGTTCAGATGGCCCAGAGGTAACGTGGCACACGGGTTCGAGACAGAGCTCTGGCTCGGGTGATGGATATAATCGCTAATGAAAAAGGCGAGAGAATTAGTATTTTCAGGATTCTGCGGTGGAACCAGTGTCATCTTCCGGCAGTGCCGCACCCTACCGGTGAGACGGTGTTTACGAGATTTCCAGGTTGCGCAATAGACGGAGCAAGATTACCGATTACCACTCTCCCATCTTCCTCTGGCGGAACCTTGAGTCAACCAAACATGGTGTCCTTGTGGCGCAATAAACATTTCCGTAAGAGGTTCCACAGTACTGTAGCTCCAAATGCTTAGTCGGCCCTTTCGCCTCGAGCATACACGGGCCGCGCCCTTTGTATAAGCTATACTCTATTCTCGATTTTGCAGCTACGATATCCGATTATCCCCTCGAGGCGGACGGTACTGGCATACGCAGGACATACACGTTATCATAGGTTATTATGATAATGTCGCCAACCAACTACGAAATCAATCGAACTTTCTGAATATTAATTTCCTAACCTTCTTTCATTGCCCTCAATCTTTACAAAGGATGTGGGTGCATCGATGGAGGACAGGTGTGCCGGGACCCAATAGCGTTGAACACGCCTGGATACGGGTCCACCGATGGAAAAGGCGTGCGCCGACGCCCACCGTTTGTGGAAAACGCCAGGATACAGGTTCTTCGATGTTAGGATGAGTACGTCAGCGAGTCGGCGCTCCGCTGATGGAGGAGTGTGCTGTGATGGAGGAGTGTGCTGGCGGCCCAGTAGTGTGGAGAAAGCCAAGACATGGGTACTACGGGTACACCGATAGAGAAGGGCGCGTCGGCGCCGAATCGCAGGAAAACGTTATGCGACAGTGGTAGAGGTATTTGCATGCACCCTGTAGTGCTAATATTAATATTAGCCCTATGCAACGTGTCGCTTTTTGGAAGATTGCTTCAGCGCTCGTTTGTGTTTGGTTTCATATGGGTCTAATTCTGCTTCATGCTGCTTCATACGCGTTATCGTTTGTGCAGCAATCGACAACCGGGCATGACGGGGCCATAGGCCTGTGAGAAATCCTGTGACAAAGAACGACAGGAAATACAATTAAATCGGAGAGTAACTTTACATATCGATTTGTGATAAAAATTTTTTCGAGCAATGCTAGATCAAGATTGGAAGTCATACGTTAGCTGCGCGGCCAGACTAGTAAGATATACGCAACTCATAGGGGGGACTTCGTATTTATTATTATCGTCTTTGTCGCAACTCATAAGGAGTATTTCGTATTCGTATTCCAACTGAAACGTCTGGTCTACTCACACAGAACGAATTGTACTACAGTGAGGCGTTACCGAAGTCGTTTCTACGACTAAACTATCAGAGGAAATCATTTGTTTGAGCACACTGAGTGATTATGCCGTCTCCCCCTTTCCGAAATCGGGTTTCAATTCAGAGGCAAGCTATCTGTTCTATACATTACACATTTTTGTGACTTAGCGCGCGTGCAAGATTGCGATGAAGCATTAGAAAGTGAGATGGAAGAGAAATTGTTGAAACAAGAAGAAACACGCCTTTACCTATCTAACTATAGGAAACATAAAGAAAACATGAATAATAATTATGTCTATACTTAACGCGAACTGAACTTGTAAAAATGTGCGTTGATGTGTTCAAATGTATTCAAGTTCTCTGTGTGTAGTCTGTTGAAGACCAATCATCGAGGAGTCGGTATTGCACTGATGAAATGCATGCTTCCCACATACTTCCATATCATTTCCGAAGCCGTTTCAACATGTCAGGCAGTTGATTATCACTGCGACCAACAAGCCGCAACGTTCGCGACTGCGTGTAGGGACCTCAGCACCCCCGTATTTCTTAGCTGTGCCGTCCTTTCACAACAATAAAATATATCAGTAAGACAAAAAGACAGCGGGCAGCATTGATGATTACGATGAGATGATTATGATTGAGCGTATTAACTTGTAATTATGGATATTAACTTGTAATTTTTGTGTAAACGCGGCCTAGTAAAGGCATCTCTGTGGGCTGCGTCATCGCACTACGCGCGAATGGAGGAGTACCGACCGATTAATGATTAGAGTATTGACCTATTACGATTACTCGGGCGAATTAGTAACAAAAATAAGAATGGTAATAAAGAGATGAGATTTAAAATAAAACAAATTTACAACAAACAAAAACATAAAATAGCCGAGTTCCGCAAGTTTCCCCTCAAATGACATTCCGACAGTTCTTATCTGACCCCTCCCACAATAAGTTATCACATGTTTCACTTTATCCCAGAGCGGATTCTACGATTCCTTTTTCATTCTTCAATTTACTTCTTCACTACCAAGATCAGTTCATTTTTGCTATGCATATTTTGTATTAGATGCTCATGCTAATGTTAATGTGATCGCCATTATTTATTTATTTATTTATTCATTTATTTATTTATTCCATACACCAACTGGAATTGGTGCGCCCAGCTAGAATCCAGATGAGTTAACACAACTGCACTAAAGAAAGCATAAAAAGTTAACTGCAAAGCATGGGAAAGTCCTACCACTAAGACAGCATTTTAAAGAATATAACTACTGGACGGCTGCAATAAACATGCAGCTAAGACAAAGGTTCATGAACTACTGAAGGTGATGTACATTCATGAGCCAGTTGGCATGTCGCCGACTACGCAGGTGCGAGAAAATCTAATCGTATAGCTATGTAGCATATAACAGAAAGCGTCACACATACCCACACCAGCCAGTCACGTGTCATCCAGCAATTGCTTTCAGAACATGTTGGAGCTTCGGCACGCAGGTATACTGGCTGTGAACCCCTGCGGAACCAACATGCTGGGCAGCCGACACTTCTGGAAACATAGCACAGATATGGTAGAAAGATCTGTAGAGGGCAGATGCCGGAAGGCCCCATAAAGAAACTGCAAGCGACATTATAGCGACACTTTGTATTTATTTTCCAGAACAGCTAAATTCCATTCATGATGTTACTCTTAATCTAACATTTCCGCAATCAAGAACTGACAGAAGGCCATCAGACGGTTCGACGAGCGCAGGACGCAACCGTGCTATGCTATCTTCTTTGCTTTTCTCCCTCATCTCCAAACCGGGATCCGTTCACCTGGATCAACTCTTTTGAGTCTGTTCCTTCTGTCAATGATAAATGCAATATGTTTATCAACATACCGCATCATGCTGTCGATCTGTTTGTTCCGTTGGTCTACGTATACCATTACACAACTAACTTGCCAATCTGCCTTAAGCGGGATTCATACATTTTCCGATTCACGGCGCCGGCCTGGCGCAAGAAGTGACCCGCGCGCGGGAAGCATCTTGCTTTGGAAGCTGCGTCAGGTCTGCCGTGCGGCAACGAATACCCCAAACCATTCGACTCCGCGAGTCACACAGCGAGCTCGCAAAATGCCGCGGAAGGCTCGCGCGCGGCAAAATCACTGAGAGCCCCCATGCTCGTGACACTTGCCGCGAGAGCTCGTTCTGCTTTGCCGCACCCTATCCTTCATCATATGGCGCGGCGGGGCACAACTCTGAAACCCGCCTAAAGGCAGTGTCCAGGCAAAGTTTTCGATTCTTCAAATTTGGCATTTTTTAACTCTGTTCGAAGTGCTGATTACAACTATGTAGGTTTTGCAAGCAGAAACCATACAAATTGTGCTTTTTAGACGATTGAAAGTTGTGGCGTCGACGAGTTGTCCGGTGAAAGTTGAAATGAAAGCAATGAGGATATTCGAACAGCCGTATTTGGGAAAAACAAGCTAATTATCATGAACCATGATGGTCTATGGACATAATCACTCAAAAAGCCTGGTTTTATGATTTTAACGTATTCTTAACGCAATGGAGGCACACACGAATTACTGGTTCAGAAAAGCACACTCAAGTTCCTGTACTTGTAGACTTTCTGTGTGATTTCTCAACTATGGCCGAAACCGTTTTGCCAACAGGAATTGATTGTGAAGTTTTAGCATTATATTGGTTGGTAAAAATGTTCAATCTTCAATGTTAGCATCAAAAAGGCTTTCTAGTGATGATAACTCATTATGCGGCTAAATCACGTTATCACTCGTCGTGAATTATTCCGTAATAAGCTTTTGAGCACACTGGTAAAGGTATACAAGTCATTCTTTCCCTTTTTGTAGGTATTTTCAAAATTTTTCCAAATCTGTAGCTGAAATTCTCGACCAGTATCGATTGTAATACGTGCCAAATTCAAGAATACGTGTTAAACAAGTTGAACCATGTTGGGAAGAGTGCCATCCCTAGCATAAGACAATGGAGAGAGACTAGACTGTCAAACAGTGGAACATGTCTTGACCACCTCAGACGAGATTTGATCTGTTTCCACGAAATCACTGAAGGGGCGGAGCGGGCACTGGAGATGGATTTGGGTACTGAGTCTAAGGCGAATATCTCGCTTATTTCTGCGGGTTTTTCGCTGAAACTTTGGCAAATACTTATTGAGGCAACCCGCTATCATAGTCTAATGAGCACTCGTGCTCAAAGATTTTGTCTGGACACTGCCTTCAAGGAAAATGTTTGGCATGAAGAATGCTTGCATGTACGAACATGTGCGAATGTACTAAAATTTTTCGGCTCCTTTCTCGATGCGCGTAGAATATACACGCGATATGGAAAGGTAATAAACTGTTGGAAACCTGAAGAGCAAACTTTCTAATAAATCGACTCGACTGCGAACTCAAACCCACAAGGGTGGCAACAGCACTTTAGCACTCGTTGGAGCCTGTTAAAGCACATATCAGAAAATCGTCACTGGAGCACGCCTCCATCCTTGACCAGAAACTATTTTGGGAATTTTTCTCAAGTTCCATGAAGCGAGTTAATGCGCCGCCAATTCAAAAAAAAAAAAAACGCGACAAGTCGAGGCCTCCAGCACTAGTCCATCACATGTAATTTGGCGATCGTTCACCTCAGAGACTGTTCGGCTATCTATTGGGTCGTTCGGAAAGTAATTGGGATTTGATGCATGATGAGGAAAGTAATTAGGATTTGATGCATCCACCATATAGACCTCATCATGCACGCATGATGAGGTCTATATGGTGGATGCAACATCAAATCCCAACCAAGCTCCAGTAATTTTTGCAGTCGCCAAAGATGTATGCGGTGCCTCAGTGGAACACCACTCCTTTGCGACTCGCTAATTCTGGCCGCTTTTTTAAATTGCTTCATCTAATTTTATGAGTTGTCGATAGTAGAGCTCCGAGTTGACATTCTGGTTCGTTTGAAGCACCTCAAGATATATCACACCTTCGAAGTGCCGAAGGAGTAGTGTTCCACTAAGACAATGCTAGACCGCATAGATCTTTGGCGACTCAGCAAAAATTACTGGAGCTTGGCTGGTGAATGATGTTGCATCCACCGCATAGCCCTGATCTTGCGCCATCTGGCTACCGCTTAAATCGATCGCTGCAGGACTACTTTAACTAGAAAACGTTTGCCGAAGATGAGGATATCAAATCTTATGTAACCCAGTATTTTTGCTTTAAAAAAAACAGAAGTTCTATTAGAGAAGATTTATGAAATTATCGGGAAGATGGAAAAAGGTAATCGAACAAAATAGAAAAGATATCATTGATTAATGTTCTTTTATTATGGGGAAATAAAATTCGTTCGGCAACGCTCAAATATCCCAAGTGCTTTCCAAACGACCCAATATTAATTGCACTGACATCACCTTTTCTTTTTTTTCTAATCTCATTTCCAATCTCTCTTATTCTCAGCGCTTTTTCTAATGAGAAAACTCGTAATCTTAGTGGAACTCGTGGGATCCAGGACCCTGATGTCCGCACAGTGAAACGCCTAACTCATCAGTCATTTTATATTAACCCGTATAAAGTGGAGGGGAAGGGTTTGAAGCTATGTTAGATACCAAACTAAGGACAGTATGAGGCGAAAAGGGAATTGGGGAAGGGGCACCCTATAAAAGGTCATGGGCTCCGCTTTGTAAGCCTAAGCCAAAGCACTAGCCTAACCTAAGTCTAAGCCTGAGCCTATTCTTATGCTCAAGCATGGGTTTAAGCCTATGGCTAAGGATTAGGCCTGGGCTTCACAGGAGTGCCCCCCCCCCCTAACTCCATTTTCACCCAGTATGAGGAACATAGGATGTTCTGTTTGCACCTGGAGAGGACAATTCCCCTCGAATAATCTGGTTTGGAATTGGAGTTACTATTCCTAGTGTCTGATTGCCAGACTTACAAGGGAAGGATACTTCATCAGTGTCGCCTTTCGTAGCGAGGTGTTAACAACCCTAAGCAGCTCGTGACGCTGATTTCAAACCTGTTTTTATCTACCCCTAGATACTGTGAAGAGTTATACCCGTTTTCCTGTCAGGGACGCTCACGTAGGGCGCATAAGGTGATGTACCAGGTGAGTCGTGGGGCAATGGTAAGTCTATCGCTGTTCAGGATCAACAACAGGATCAGTTCCTCTGAGTGACTGCTGTTTTGCATTTTCCCTCCACCTATTGTTTTCCTCTGAATATCCATTCTATGCAGTTTTATAAGGTTTTTCCCCTATAAATTGACCTTCTGGAAGTTTGAAACCATTTGGAAGGATCATCATGACCGAATTTGGAAAAAGGTGACAATGCTCATTTGACCAAGTGTACAAAAATCAATCTTCAGTAGTTTATACGCATTTATGGAAGAATAATACAAAATGCTCAAAACAAAATAGGTTCTTTGAGCAGCGAGTGAAAAAGTCCGAATTCGATGATGGGGATCCTTCCAAATGGTTCCAAACTTCCAAAAGATCAACTTGTAGGTGGAAAACCTTATAAAACTGCCTAGAATGGATTTTCAGAGGAAAACAGTAGGTGGAGGGAAGATGCAGAACAGCAGTCAACCAGAGGAACTGAACCCGTGTTGTTGATCCTGACAAACGAGAGACTTACCACTGCGCCATGACTCACCTCGTGCGACCTACATGAGCGTTCTGACAGGATGGTATAACTCCTCACAGAGATAAATTTAGGGAAAGATGAAAACAGATTCGAAATCAGCGTCGCGAGCTGCCTTGGGTAGTGTACACCTCGCTGCGAAAGGCGACACTGATGAGGTATCCTTCCTTTGTCAGCCAGTCCTCTCGGACTCACTAACGCTTTTACATAAAATCGTAGACATAATACTAGTTCAGTGAATACAGCTGTGTTAGAAATAGAAATATCATACTGCACCACATCGTTACACATTAAGAATGAACACTATTGAGAAGAACGAAAATGGAAATATTAGACAATATGAACAACAGTAGTGTCATGCTAGATATCTAAATATAACTTCACAAGAGATTGGTGAGAAGTGAAGTCCTACAAAAGTTGTTAGCTGAGATTGATATGAACCCAATTATTTTGGAAGAGTGATCGAAAGACCTTCCCGAACTAGTTCAAACTTTAAAAGTAAAGGCTGAAAATCCTTAACAACTGCAAACAAGTTGAGATTCCTATGCCACCTCATCACCATTCTTACATTGCTGTATGATGGTGCTTGTAGAACGCAAATAAGCACAGAAGAAACTCCAAATAAGCATTATCACATGCATTTAGATCTTCATCTGTATTCCTTCTATTTCCCTGGAGCTGTTTCACTGTCTGTGATCTGGTAACAGAGTTCTGACCTCTGATTGTATTCCGAGCAAAAACTATCAGTGACACGGATTTCCATAGGGTCAATCAGTAATCGTAATCGAAAAATAGGACAGTCATTATATTTACAAGGTCTCTATCGCACTTTCAAGAATAACAACGCTGTCAAAAATTCCAACATGAATAATCGTGAACAAAGTTAAGCGCTGAGCGGGAAGCGCTGAATAGTGCACAGTACGGAACCACAGTAAGATCCAGAACAAATTATGATCAGGAGCTTGAAACTATGAGGACTCATGGCCTGCATATAAACTCAGCCATCCTTCGTCTTAATGAGGCCATGAATCTGGTGAACATATGTGGTGCTGTTTTCCAAGCGAACCACTAGCGAATCGGTTCTAGCTATGCAGAATTCAGCTGTAACCGTGGTTTTATGTGGTGGGAAGAAATTTTTGTTTAAGTGCCGCAGGCTATTCAAGGTATTGAGCTGAAAACCGTGACAAACTGGCTTCAGACACTCCATTTAGTAGTTGTATGCACCATACAAAAACCACAGAAGTTCTTTCTCGTTACGAAAAGAGAACCTTCTAAGTGTCCTTCCACTGTGAGTCAAAGTGATGTGAGCCAATGCTGCAATTGCCACGCACAGCCAGCACATCTAGGAGCAAACCATCCGCCTACTGGGTCCCAGAGACAGGAACATTTCAACTATTTCAAAAATGGGGACATCCTTAGTTCTGTGACATCGCTACAATCCGCCTACGGACATTTACCACTCTGGTGGGCGGCGTCAGGCCTTTACCCATTTTCGAGACAGGAAATGAGGATACCTACAGTCACGTTAAAGGTGTTTCTACAACCTTCCGTGAATCAACAATAAAGTATTCCATTCCAGGAAGAAAGGAATCTACGGGGTCTCTTATGTGTCATACTACCGCGGCCTTACGCACCCGGATGGTAAGGGATCAGAACGACGAGAAAGACCAGGATCTGTCAGCATCTCTAACACAAAAGACGATGTGGGACATTGCCTTCAAAGGAAAAAAAAACACTTTTGGAAGCGACCGTGCTGATTTATGACAGAGGTATCGATAAATTCAACGAGTTCAAGAGAGATGAACATGACGAGTTTCGCAAGTCGACCTCAACCACGCCTCACCTCAAAATGCAACGGAACGAGGACACCCGAGCGAAGAATCCGGTCAGAGAAATGAGCAATCCGCAGAAGCTGTATTTATCTGCCCTCATCATTCATTAAAGTGATCAAAATGCTCCCTATCCAGATTAGCCACATGTCCCGCCCCCCACTACAGTAGCCAGACAACTACGCGCAAGTCCGCTACCGTATCCAATTTCCTCTATGGACAGCAAAAGCATTATAAATAAAGATGAAAATTCACTTCATTAATCTTTCTTACAACTTCTCTAATGCAATCATTATGCTTGATTATCTATCTGTTACATATTTATATTGTCGTTTATATTGTTGTTCGCCACGTGGATAAAATAAAATGGATATTTGACAGGAGTCTATCATAAAGTACTAGAGAACGCAGTACAATGCTGGTTCAGACCACCAGTTCCTAACTTCATCACATCCATCATAGTTGCTGGATGATTAACGCACTCCCTAAAACTAAGCTCTTTGGATCTCTCAGTATGCAGGTCTTAGAACACAGGATTATCCCTGACGTTCGTTAGTTACCAGCATCCTCAGTACCAATTATGTAGCATCTTTAGCCTAGTTTTCAAATCGCACTCATCACTAATTCCAGTCCAATTAACTAGCAAATTTTTTTTTCGGAATCAAAACTGGTGGGAAGCAGCTGTCATACGGAGCCAAAATCACAGGTTTCACTTAAAACAGCATTCCTTGATCTTCAAAAGTTGTCTGAACATTGAAACTCTCCTCGATTATTTCGTGGATCTCGAAGGTAGAATTCTCATAACCTGCATTTTTTAAGAAAAAAAATGTGCTCCAAGGTCAAATGTTCAAAAGCCAGGACCCCCTGCAAAACCATGTATCAACAGAAAAAATACATCAAGCCATTCGCTATTCAGCGGGAAAAGGGCACGACAAAGCATGGATCTCTGGCCGAGAAATATTTAGTTAAGAAAACAAATAACTCATTTACCTACATCTTCCCTGTCGTATCTAATGAGCACGAATAAAGGAGAACCAGACAGTAGAAAGCAAGTATTTCAAAGCATCAAAAGATGGCAGTAAGATGTGCCTGAGTACGTTTCTTCTTGACACAATCACAAAACCTCTAGCATCTTCTCACGTAAACACAACAATTGAAATAATGCCAGAATCTGTACCATGTCTTTCACTACATATTCCAGAATATAAACCATATCTTCTCATTATACACTATCGCTGGGAAAATAAACCTCACCAGAATCAATTTAATTTAAGATCCTATTAGCCTATTTTAGTCTGAGTGGAGTTCCCTGCATTTTAAAAGAAATCCAGAACGCAGCGCTTTCATAAGCGGAAAGACGGAAAATTTTAGTTGTATTCCAAGCCAAAACCAAAAATTTTAGAAACGAAGCACTGAAGGATTGGAAATAGGAGATTCTTACGGGTATCAATACGGCAATAAGGCTAGTGAACAACACAGGAACACTCAGTATTAATGATTTCAAAAGCAAGAGAATGTGCACTTTTGTGAGTAAATAAGCTTCTATGAAGTGAAAATTAAATCCGCTTCTGGTTTGCACCGTAGAAGTTTGCGCAAAAGTACATCATCGAAAATCACTCCTAATCTCTTCTACGTAACTTTGCAAATTGCCAACTAGATAATCATTCTGGAAGTGTTCCTTTCCAGCACTGGTTATGATCCTATATAGAACGATCAAAGGGCAAAAACCTTGGCTGTTAAGCATAGAAAACGAATTGCTAACAATGTGGCAGACTGGCGCTGGCACAATGCCAGCAGCTGGCAGCCAGACTGAAAGTGCCCCAGCGCATGCTTTTCTATCCAGCGTTCGCTGATCGGCGCACAACAATGTCGTCTGAAAACATCCCCGTCGCCGTCATTTCTTCCTCAAAATCGATTCCCACGCCTAAGTCATTTGCATAAACGAGTTCGGAGCGGCAGCAGTTCCAGTGCACACCTTGCTGCAGAAATGACTATGTACCGCTTAGAAATGTTGACAAGGTTCGCACTTTTAGAAGTCGAACGGCAGACTCCATTTATGTAAAGTCGTGATGTTCATTGATGTTCTTTGCATGTCATTGAACTAATAACATCTAATTAGAATTCTACGTAAAGTCATCTTGATCCTGAAGACATAATCTACGATTGAAAAAATGATACATCTGAGACAGAAAATACGAATTACTTCCACAATTTTCGAGTAATTGAGCTTCTACTTCCTAAAAATAGTACGTATAATCGTTTTCCTTATCGTTGGACTTTCATTGGATTGGAACGTTCACATACTGATCCTATTCTGTTCTTCAACCTCCATCTCACATACAATAGACAACAATAATAAAGAAAATGATTAGGAAGTGATGATGATTTTTTTCTGTCAGTGTTAAGACTTGACGAACTGCAAAAAAAAAGGTGAGAGTCGTTTATAAGGAAACTTGAACATGGTAGTACCAGCACTAATCATCTGATCGTCATTGATCCAAGAGAGGTTGACAGCCGCAGATTTCTTCCAAGATGCTTTTTTGTCTCCTCTAACAACTAAAAAAGTGGTACGATTGGGGCAGCGACCGTTCCTACATTACCTCTTCATTTGAATATAGCGCTTAGGAGACTATCATCCCGCTCCATTTCCCCATCAATTTTTTAGAGGTCTCCAATGCCTCAAGTGAGGGTTGGAAAGAAGCTGTCCACCCAGAAATGAGAGATTTAAGCCTTTTTCACAATTTTCTGTTTTCCTGGTCACACTAATTCACCACCGAATATGCCCTTGCTTCACCTCAAGTGCAAGGAAAGACAATCATATTCAAGAAAGAACCAATGACGTAACAGAGAGGATGTCCAGACAGTATAATACAGGAAACTTCTATCGAATAAATTAGCTGCTCGAGTAAAATAGGAAGGTAAAGGATAGAAGGGAGCAATTCTCAAAAAAAAAATGTACTTCAGCAACATGACTGATTACGCTGATGCCAACAAACTGAGCAAATCGCTGAAGCTGTGAAAAAGACTTTAAAAAGTGTTTGAAAAGCATTCTAGTTTACATAAATTACCGTAGGCATTTGATCAAATCATAATAGATATAAAAAACGACGAAAACAACCAATTACTCACAAAATAACGCCACACTGCATTCGGGCGCGTCGATGGATACTCCGACCTGTGAAACAATGGCCGCGGGCTGCCCAAGCATCCTAGCTTCCAGAAACACGGCACCAGGAAATGTGTGCACCGGTAGCAGTGCCATTTCGAGCTCTCACCAGTTACCGGTACCAGTTATGTGCATTGATATGCAATAATGGTTTCGCGGCTCATGATCCAGCTGGTCAGCGTTTAAACCGCAGCAACCAGAATTCCTGAAAAAAGGTTTCCGTGGCTTCACAGAGAACAGTATGAAGTTACGAACACGAAACCAGTCGATTACCGGAAATCACTTCGCAGAAACAAGATAATAAACACTCGGAAGTGTGAAAAGGATCTTTTTTAGGAAGAAGTTCTTTGGAAAAAGCGAGAATAACAACAGAACCTGGCTTATCGAAAGGAATGGTTTTCAATGAAGAAGAGACTTAAACAAAGAGTACGCAACTCAAACAAAGTAAATTCTGCATCTCCGACTCATGTTACTAGGTTGATTCATAAGTTCTGTCCCTATATGTTTGTCGCATTGTAACATGTAATTACAAGATCTATTGGTGCCCTAATCTAGATCACGAGGAAGCACTATATATGCGCTATTGAAGGAATAGTCGTCCGTCCTGAATTTCATCATGGTAAGCAAGAATCCTGCATCGATTGAAAACATCTGCAGCAGTGCATACTGTTCCGGTTTGTTGCGAACGTTGAGAAACCCAAAGCTCACCAACATATGTGCGCTAAGAATGTCGAGAACATTCACATTTTTGAAACTGTGACGTCACGGTCCGATAAGTTCTCTTGCGGAGATAATGTGCTTCAAAATGAACAGTGTTCGAAAAGTTCATTCGAGATGGATTTGAAGGCTCTGAAGACGCAGCTGAAAGGCAACCTCTGCAAAGCCATACGCTAATTGATGCATGCTTTCGTGCGCTTTCAAGCACCTACAGCATGTGGACTGCAAAGAATCGGTTTCGTCAACCTGCAGGGTTACATTGTTTCAATTGATTCCGCCCAGGAGGACAAAGATAGGAGGGTCAAGTACATCTTTCAACTCCTGGGCAAATTCAATGTTCTTTTATTCAAGTAATCCATTAAATGAATAAGAGCCCTTGGAGTGTGAGCTAATGCTGATTGTGGGTAACTGTAGTGTTACCACCAAAGCAGCAGCTTTAAACACGAAAAACTAGGCCAATATTGAAACTAACTTCTCCTGCATGTCTTGTGCAGTGTTCAAGTAGTTGAGCACTGGAGACTATCAAAAGAGAAGGGTACGGTAATGGCTTCAATTTATATATACAACTAAGTCACTCGCATTCAACAACTTCATCAGGAGTTGTAATTGAACGCCAAAATCTTCTTCACGCCGGCCAAGACCCAACCCTATGCTGAAAATTTTACGTAGGATTTTTCGAACACGTCTAGCTGGAAAGTCATCTCCCATCCACATTACTCCTTAAGCCTAGCCCTATCTAAATACTAGCTGGTTGTTTCACTAGGAAACAATCTGCCTGGAAAATTTATCACTAAACGTAAACACATCTAAGCAACGGTGTTGATGGTTTTCCGGTCAAGGCGTGCCCCTTTCTGAAGCGACAGAATCAGCAAGGTGCTTCTAGGGTAGCGCAAGGTCGATTACATAGTTGACTAATGTATCACTGGTTGAAATTCCGTTTTCTCAAAATTATTTAATTTCGAAGCGAAGGGTGCTAGCAGGGACAGAATTTATGAATCAACCTAATATTTCCAAGAATAATGACAGATCTGAAGGGAAACTGTATGTATTGGGTTGGTGCAAAAAGAATGCGCGTCTTTCATTGCATGAACTTCGAGGCAAAAAATTTCTGGTTGTTCTTATCGTCGAGAGGTTGTAAAGCTCGTTGTAACGCATTTTATGGTCCGGGTAACTGCTTTGATTAGAAATTTTGAACGCAATCTACAGCTGCGTCGAATTCTTAGCGTTGGAATGTACAAAAACGCACTTCGCAAAACTCATTACCATAAACTAAGACTCGGCAGAATCGTAACATAAACCGCTTCGACTAGAACAAGATGAAGTGCCTTGTTCCTTATGGAGTAGAAGGAAGCACAGGACCTTTGCTAGAATCTGAAGCTCCAAAAAAAAATGAAGGTCATAGTAACTTTCTGATGGCCTGCTGCAAAAATCGTTAATTAGAGACAGACAGAGATGACGATGGACCATAGCATGGAGACAAGAGAATATGAAGTGACGGCAAGCGCTACAAATGTCAACCTCGCTTTAGACGGTTCCGTCCTTTTGATACAGGACCATATTAGTGAAATCAACTGGGAAGTAGAATGTGTGAACCCAGCGTTGGTAAATAAAAAGGACCGAAACGTCTCAAGCAGGACCGCCCACCACATTCCACACAGGAGAAGCTGTACAAACTGGAGTGTGTAGGTGTAGCCATATTCCACGCAAGAGAAGCTGTACAAGCTGGAGCGGGTAGACCAGGAAACTCTCTCTCACACATCACAATCAGCAGACCTCCCATTCACCACCTACCAGCTCCTCGATCGCCTCGACGACTACATTTTGGGAGTTCCTTCAAAAGTCTAAAGAGTAGCGAGAATGCCTTCCGTGTGCTCTTGGATCCCGAAGGGCCCCTCCTTGAACGTATGTATGGGGAGGTGAACACAGTTTTTCTTATCGCGGAAGATTTGTGGATAACACCCTTCAAGTTCCTTGAACAAGCTAGATTCTGAACCGAGTTATACCGCTCTGTATTGAACGTTTGAAAATGGAATGAGAAATGTTATGAAGTAATTAACATGAACAAGAAGGTTTTTTGCTTTCCTTTCAGTTTCCCAATTGAAACACTCTTCTGCCGTGTCCTACGATTCACAGAAACTTGATGATTGCACGATGTGCTGCCACCAAGCTCCGCCCACTCGGTTAAACATCGTACATGCCCTCCCTACCATGGCAGGCTTCACACTTCTTCAAGCGAGCTAATTCCTTCTCCAATCAATTTGAAAGGTAAGAAGAACATCAAATGCTAGCTTTAAGAAGATATTTGGCGGGACAAGCATCGAAAATGCAAAGACGCGTGCATGCAACGAAACATAATATTTGGTTGGTGCGAATGAAATGGCGCATTTTCGAGTTGCTTACATCTTTTTTTCCGCAACTTCAATGAACGGTAGTCTCGACAGACGGTACAATCCTTTTGATGAGCTGGAACCTTTGCCTACTGTATGAGTAAGTCCCTGAGGCACCCCGTCCAGAACTCAGAAAACTGAGAAGCGAAGAACAAGATTTCCGCTTTTGGGTCGTCATGTTTGGCAATTTCCCTTGTGAGATACAGGATTCCTGAGTTGGGAGAGGAAGATGAAATACTGCGATTCTCCTGCCGAATATGATAGCTATATAAAATAAATGTTTCCTAACAAAGTCATAGAAACTCAAGCCAGCTATCGGCAAGTTCTGGGCAAAAGTTGGGGCGAAGAAAATGAGCTTTTGAGCATCATGAGCATTTTTCCAAACGACCGCAGCTTGCTTTGCTCTGTAAGTGTGCGATCATATATGGATGTCATACCATGTACACAGAACATTATAGGGTTTTGAAAGAAAAGAGCGCAATTTCTTTTGCACCAACCTAACAGTGGATGGGTGCAAAAATTTTGAAGGATTCATTTTTTTAAGAATCTACTTTCTCTCAGGTGTAGTTTTAAATTCGGATATGGTAGTGGCTTTGTACAACAAATCCCGTTCTTCTTTGCTGCAGATAAAATGTGTATATTGTAGTAAGAGTGCAGTAAGAGCCATGAAATAGCTAAATATTCAGAGACATCGCGTTTTCTGTTTCCCTTTCTTCGTGTGATTTCCCAGCAACATCGTAGGCGATTCGGGTCCCGAACTTTTTTTAATATCCAATCTAGATGTCACTACTCCCGCTAAAAAGCTCTGGCTTAACAGTTTCTCGTTTGGAGAGACACAGGGGAGCACTTTTTGACCCCCCCCCCCCCTGATTCAGTTTGCATTCCTATTCCAAACCAACACACTATATATTATCCATTGCTGTTATTTGCCCTAGAGAGTCGTTGTAGACCTGCATAATAAACCTTCGAGATGCTGAAAGGACCGCCTTCTGCAATGATTTCATAATTAATCTTGCGGGCGAATGTTTCCACCTATTACATTCTCCAGAAAATTTGTCACACGTCACGAAATTCGTCGAACTTCCAAATTCTACTAACGCTAATGCACGTTGTACAAAGGGAAATCTTTGGGCTACTTCTCTCTTGGCAATACATGTATCGACCAGGAGTTTCTTGCCCAATCTGATGTGTACAAACTCTTCGTCCTTTCCTTATTTTTTCCTGCCTTTTTTCAGATTAACTTATCTTTTTCGTTATAGGGCTTTCCAAACCAGAAGGAACAAAACAAGCGAGGCCCAGAACGGTCAGAAATGGCGGTGGAACGGAGGTCTTTTCGTCTGCCCAAAACCGCCGGACATTTAGCGTACTGTGAACAGGTGCGTCAGTCAAAGTTTTTTGTGGCAAACTTATTACTTAATTTATGGCCTATTTTTTCTTCCCAGTAGGCTACCAATCAGTTCTTAAGCTCGAAAGAAACATCGACTGACGGCTTACTGGAAACAACACATAACAAGGCCATCATAAATTAGGCAAAGGTGTTCTCCGAGCCATAGAGGACTGCTTATTAGAACAACGTTTTATTCGCACCTCGGTTGGTCCACACATTTGCAGCTCTCATCAAATAATTCGAAAAGTTCGTTAATTGCTTTGATCCCGTCTATTAATTTGGCTTGGCCGTGGAGATTCCGTGGTTCTTCTGTCTCGGTGGAGACAGGTTTATATGTAGGAGCCAATTAGACCAACTCAGTGAAGCAAACGATAACTAACAGTTTGATATAAAAATCAGTTGGAGAGCCATAAATTTTCCCCGCCTAAAAACTGCATCAATTTTTCGAACATCTTCTTTCATGTAGGCAGAACGTACTAAGGACTGGAACCTAAAAGGGTTAGGAAAAATGCGTTGGCCACATTTGTCCGCAACCCAAAAGTGCCACTCTTCGTGGGCGTTAATGACCAGCTACGTGATGTCGGAATCATGCTTTTCACCACATGCCTTAGCTCCGCCTGCATTTGCCCATTTGGGCATGGAAATGTCGCGAAGGAGTTTTGGCTCCGTAATGTCATCGTTTTTACTGTCGTTCATGATACATCCGGGGTGCGCCCAAGTCTTTGGATAAGCCCAATAGCTCGCTAAAAACAAACAAAGGAGGATATTGGAGGCCAGAGGAGAATAATAGCTAATACGCATTTGTTTCCAACCAGATCGTTATGAAAATAATTTTTGATTCTGAGGGTTCCTCCTCTCGTAGGTGCACAGCCATTGGGAAATCGAGGTGAAACGTGAACTACAGCGTGCAGGCAGTGGTAAGCTTTCCTCCCATCATTTTGCTTACATTCGTAGGAAGACTCCAAATTCTTGCGAGAGGTAACAAAAACCTACTGTGAAACCTTGAAGAAACTCTAGGAAACTCAGAAAACAAAGTGTATAAAGGGGCCTGTTATCGATATTTTTCTCGGCGGTCAGAATTTTTTTGCGCATATGCATCACGACCTCTACTTTCCCTAGTTGTAGTGCGGTTTCACCATTGTTTTTTTTTTGTTAACAGTTTGCTGAGTTGCTGTTTCTGGATCTGTGCATGCTAATTTGAAATTTATAGTATGATGAAATCATCTCATGAAGTGATCCTTTTTAAATACTGAAATGGTGGTGAACAACCGCCTGTTGCGGTCCTACACTTGTCTTGGAAGATTTCGGAGTGCTTCCTAGATCTTATAGGCCGAGCGCTACTCCAAACCTCGCAGGAATTTGGAGCTGCATCATATGTTGGGTATCCCCTTGCGCGCCATGATCCGGTAGGAATTTTCTTTTTTCCGCTTTTGACGGAAAGTTTACGAGGTCACAATTTTGGTAGAAACTACATTGCGTCAGTTAATTCATGGGACATGTGCCTGGGCCTTGTGCAGGTCTATTCCCAATATCCTCTATAATCCTTGACTGACGTTAGTACGCTGGGATTTGAAAATACACATTCACTCAACACTAATGAAATTGCATTGGACCTAATGTATTGATTCTTCGAGCAATGAAGCGCCGCAGTTCTTCTCTCAATGGACGTTCCATGCCCAGGGATGAGCACCCGATTGGAGTGATCGCTACAGATACAACCAGAATGAACACTGAGCTACGACCTAGAATATAGTAAAACAAGGACTGTTTTGATCGTCTTCCTTGATGTCACTGTCCAAAGGCACAATCAAAAAAAAAAGGAATCTGATGAAACGAGCTCAGTAAAGCCCTGGAATACCATGTAAATCCTTGAATGGAACGCAAGAGGGCTTCAGCAAAGCTTCTCACAGTCAAAGAAGTTACTAGTACTGCTCGACAACGGTGAATGCAGAAGGTAAATCTTTTCCAATATCATAAGTGCATATTGCAACTGCCGATCGATCTGCAGTCATTCTCAGCTGAGTCTTTTGATGGAGGAAACCGAGCGGATCAAATTTGATGTCATCGGCCTTTGCGAAACAAAAAAGAGGAGCCCGCTGAGCTGCACATGGAACAACGGAGCTGGAGTGTTTCTGGAATCTAGGAATGACAACTCCACATTGGGAGGAATTCTCTTCACTGTCGCACCTCAATTGGCACCGAGAATTCAGCAAGTGAACCCTCCCCCCCCCCTTCCCACGGGATCGGTGTTCTGGATTTGCAGCTAGATAAGAAGACCAAGGTATCGGTGATCCGAATCTAGGCGCCAACCGCGGACAAGGACGAGGCGGATCATACTGATTTCTGCGACGGGATTCGAGAAACTGCGGCGAAGTGCCGAAGCTATTACAAGATCACTGCCGGAGAATTCAACGCATACGTGGGCCCGAAGAGTAGTACCAACGCAATGTAGGATCGCATAGCACATAGAAGACCACCGCTGACCATCCTAGATGCCGAAGCCGCTGAGAGACTTGTAACCCGTCAAAGTGGAATGAGTTTGTACATGTATTGCTTGTCTCTGTACGTAGTCTCATAGTTGCTCTCGCTAGTATTTCGAAATAGTCACTGCCTTACATAGGCGCGCCCTCACCAAGGCCCCGCCCAGGTGCTATATAAAGGCGCCGCGGCCGCCGTACTCAGGTAGTTCTTCCGTCGTCAGTCAGTCAGCTAGCCAATGGAGTAGCGAGTCAGTCGGTCGGTGGTTGTACCTTACTGCCCACTTGAGTCTTTCCAATAAAGGATTATGAATTAAGGATTACAATCCTAGACAGTCCACAACACAGGCCGCTCCCGTTACATTTGTTACAGACTCGCCGAGATGCACGACTTCGAAGAGCTGGATGACATAGACGAAGACTACAATAAGCTGATAGCCGCAATAACAATCATCAGGTAGAACTACAGAGAGAAGAATCCGAACCACATCTCCTCCAGAATCGCGGAAAAAACACGGCAACTGCTCGAGAAGAGGAGGAATCTGAAGAGGACTACCCATATTCACCTGGAAATGATTCAGCTAAACAGGAAAGAGTTGGTAAAGACCATGAAGGATTCACTAGGAGGAGGCTTGTGGCAGCCGTGGAATCACACACCAGCATCAAGTTGACTGCACGTAGCATAGCCCAATACCGAAACGTTATTCCGTGCCTGACGGACTCAGAAGGCAGGAAAGTGACGTCGCGATTCGGCATGGAAGCTGCGATCAAGGAGTACTACGAGCGGCTGTTCCGCTCAATCATGCCCAAAGCGCCCGGTAGGATGTTGACGCCACACTTGGAAAATAATCTCTCGTTCACGCCATCAAAGAGTCGATGCCTTGTGGCAAATGCAGTGGAGAAGACAGACTCATGGCGGAAGACGTGAAAGCATGCGGACGTCCGCTCTACGTCGCTTTAGCCAGGAGGTTCACTCGATACGTGGAGGAGTCACGAATTCGAACAGCTTGGAAAACATCGAATACCATCCTTTTGCATGGGAAAGGTGACAAAGGAGACCTTGGCAATTACAGGCCGATGAGCCTATTGCCCGTTCTCTACAAAGTTTTCACGCGCTGTCTACTAGCAAGAATCCGGAGAACACCTGAGGAAGCTCAACCCATAGAGCAGGCCGGATTCCGAAGAAGCTTCTGCACAATCAACCACATCGCCACATGCACCAGGATCATAGACGCCTGCAGAGAACACCGGATGTCCCCCATCACGACGTTCATAGAGTACTATAATGCTTTTAATTCAATGGAGCACCATACCGCCTGGGAGAGTCTTTAGAGCAAGGGATCGAACAGAAATATGTGGACATAGTGAAGGACTGTTACTCAAACTGTACGACTACGTTCCATGCTGCCAATCAAGAACGTACGTCAAGGTGACCTGATCAGCCCGAACCTATTCTCCGCCGTCTTGGAATCGGTGATCAGGAAGTGCGACTGAGGCGAGTTTGGAGTAAACGTCAACAGAAGAATGTCAAATAATTTTAGGTTCGCTGATAATATTGTACTTCTGACACACAGGCCTCAAGAAGCAGAACGGATGGTCCGTCAACTCAATGAAGAAGGCGAAAAGGTTGGACTGCAGCTTAATGCAAAGAAGATCAAGGCAATGAGAAACAGATTCGCAGACCCCTCCGCAGTCCGGCTCGATCAGACGACGCTGGAAAACATCGACGAATACGTCTACTTAGGGCGACTGATTAGCATGGACAAGGATTTGAAGCCTGAGATTATCAGGAGGAGGAGAGCTGCATGGGCCGCGTACAACACCATTAAACCTGCTGTGTCTGAAATCATGAACCAGAGGTTGAGGGCCGAGCTGTTCAATAGCACCGTCATCCCGGCGAGCGGAAGCAAGACCTGGACGCTAACGAAAGCGATGGAGACACAGCTGAGGAACACGCAGGCGCCGATTGAAAGAGATATTTTCGCGAATCATTCAAAGGACCACTAGGCCGGACACGTAATGAGAAGGAACGACGGGCGATGAAGCAAGGCAGTCAACGAGTGGTACTCACGTGAGAAGGAGCGCCCTCTTGCTATACCTCCAACCAGGTGGAGTGACTCCTGTTCGATTCGATACGACATCGTTGACGATAGAATGTGCCGCGCCCACTGGTCCACAAGAGCTCAAACCAGAAACGATTGGAAAGGATGCTACGATCGGCAACGAGGCAGCCGCCGAGTTTGAAGCACGGGTCAACCAAGTAACCAAGTAAGTAACCGTAATTGCGGGCTGAATCCGAGAAATCTGCGCGATCGTATCGTACCCACAACATATTCAGGTGTAAACTCAGACATTCGGGCGTTTGGAGCGCCAGTGAACCCGCCCACTTTTGGCCGATGCAGGCTTCCAGCAGGTAGTCGCGGGTGGAGCACGAATACTTGCTGAAGGTGCGGATGGAGCCAGAGAACCTGTTGTGAGCGCGCATGAGGCAGAGTATATGCAGGTTAACCTGCACCCTGTTTTTTTTTCTCCACTGCCACGTGGCAACCGAAGTGTATGTAAAGCCGGCAGACGGCTGTGAAAGCTTAGTCTAGTCTCCGCTCTGGCGAAGACTTGACTAGTCCTATGGGACTTGTCTGGCCAACTGAGGCCCGGTTGAAACCGTGGCCCAGTGTACCTTTCGGCCAGACGAGATGCGTGGGGTATGCTCGCGTGCCGACGCGGCGCAGACGGAAAATTCCGTCTGCGCCGCAGATGTTCGGCTCGTTGAGCGCTGACGCAGGAAGCACACACGTGTCTTGCGAACTCAAACTCATTTTTTGTACTATTTTTGTAGTGACCGGTTGCAATGGAACATGATCTGCCTTAATCCTGCCATCCCCATAGCAGGGTCACGGCAGGTCAAATGCAGGATAAGGCGCAAGAAACGGCGGAACAGGCGCGCCAACTGTGCCCACTTTTGCATTTGTCCCGCAGGTGTCATGCCGCGTGAAACGGTGTGGGCCGGCGCTCGAAGCGCCCGAATGTCTGAGAATGCGGAGCAGAATTCCGATATCAATCACCAGTACTCTTCGGACCATGAAACGTGTCAGAATTACCTGGATTCCGTTCCGTGTATCTGTCGCGCTAAGTCGAGTAGAACTGGATAATTATAGGCGAACACTGGTGATATTCTGATAAAGAATTCCCCCCTTGCACCTTCTGTTGGTTTCAAAGGTCAAATGTGTGATGATAAATTATCGAAAGGAGGGGGGACGGGGAGAAGAGGTAATGGGTCGTTAGGATGGGGTAGGGATGCTTGTCGCACCCCTTCCATAACAATTCTATAGTAGCCTTATCTCTGCCCTATATATGAGTTCTAGAATTTTCCAGAATCAAAGGGAGCGTTTAGATTTGAAAGGCAAGAAAAGAGGTCCAACCAACAGAGAATGCCTTTTTTTACATGCTTTCATTGAAAGGGTCGAATCCGAAAGGAGAACGTCTGCGGAAAAGGCACCAAGAAGAGTTAGTATTCCCATTGTCTTAGTGTTCTGGTCGTGTTTGAAAGCAATCAAGCCTCCAGGCAAGGAACTTGAAGTTTTCTGCCTGCAAGGGTAGTACTAGTCCTACTTCATGTCAAAATCCAATATGTCTTGTCTAGTCTATTTGTCTAAAAGCTATCCGAGTCTTCTCTACCCCAAGTGGCAGCTCTTTCAGCTGCACATGGATTATTTCGTCCGTATGATGCAAAAGTTAGGGTGATAAAATTCCACCGTAAAGAAGTTTAAGGGTGATAAAATTCCATTGTGAAGAGGTTTAATCCGTCAATCCTCCGAGTGCAACCGGCTCCAGGAGAGATCTCCGATCAGAAGAATCAAGAAAAGAGTACCTAACAAGAAGATCGACGCGGAAGGGAGAAGATTCCAACTATTAGGCACACGTGGGTTGTATACCTTTGTTTTCGGTAGATTAACTGCGCCTATACCGACCAAAAAGAGGAAAGCAGAGCCGAAGGCTTGACGAAATTGCGAGATTTCGACAAAATGAAGCGAAGGATCTCGGCAATACTGGACTACTCTGCTCGATGGGTTGACGAATAGATTTGCTGAACTCCTCGAGAAATAGGTCAGATAAATTCTGTGCTATCGCAATAAAGGGGAATAAGTAAAGAAAGAATAAAGAATAAAGAAGGAGAGACGTGGAGAAAGACCTCATCCTAAGGGCGAAAACCTCCGACTAATTATAAACGCAAAAATTCTAGGCCAGCACCGAAAGAAGCACTGGCAATGATATCTATCATGAGGCATATCCTTAGAAATCTCCTTAGAAAAATGTGATTTTTGCGTGCTGGACCACGTACACTGTGGCTTCCGAACCGAAGTTGAATCATATGCCTGGAAGCATGCGTAGAGGAATATGCTTCGTCTGTGGTTTTGGCGGTGGTTTTTACATTGGTGACTGAAGTCAATTGTGTCGAAATAGTCAATTCTGCACTTGATATTATCGACTTTGAGAATCTTATTTTCGAAGAATAAGATTCTACACGCATAAGGGATGGAGAAGTGCCGCAAATTTTGCCATAGGTGCGATAGTCGGAGCTAAGGCTCCCCCTATTCACATTGGACGGAGGCACGGCAGACCTCCCTCACTTAGGCGAAGGAGAGGCGACCGAGGGCAAGTCCCGGCGAGAAAAAAAAACGATGAATCTTTATAGTTATTTTCAAGTAATGGTGGAGAATTGTAGATATATGTGTATCGTGTATGCTATTTGTATGTCTTACCCTTTTGTATGGTTCACTTTCCGTCTAGTCGTACCTTAATACTGTAACCGTGAGGGACCTAGGGGGCGCAACGGGAGGACCCCAGCGGGCGTGGCCGGCACTATATAAGCGGCGCTGCCGCATACAGCAGAGCCCAGTCGCATAGTGCGCTGACGGAGGAAAGCTCATTTTGCGTTGTGCGCTGACCAAGGAAAGCTCATTCGCATAGTGCGCTGACGGAGAAAGGTCGCTCACAGTCGACGCCCAGAAGGACTTGGAGGAATCGGTTAGCCACTGCCACCTAAGTAGTGTGCAGTGTTGCGTCAGAGCGGTTAAGCTCCCGATCTTGCGGTCTCGCAAGCCGACTAAAGCCTGGTGAGGCGAGCCCAAGAGGCTAGTAGTTCAGGGAAACTCTACATTCGTAAGTTCTCCCCTACTCTCGCGCATCCCGGGTCTAGGTAGCGGCCGCGCCTCAGTCCTCACCCCCAACCCTAAGGTCCTCTCACGGGGTTTACTAGTTGCCCTTTAGTAGTAAGGGTCTGCGCACACTTCTGTGTACATTGTATATAGTCTGTACATAGTTTACTAGTAGTTTTAGTTTGCCTTACCCTATATTATCCTATTGTGAAGCGCGTTAACAAACTTTATTAGAACTACCCGCGTACTGCTTGTGGTTAAACGGTCTTAAGGGCCGTGAGTATCTTGCAACCCCTTTTTCCATCTTCCCATTTATCCACATTTGTGTTGTCACATGGGGTGTTAAAAGAAACCCCGGGTTTTCAGCGTCTTTAATCCTATTTCAGGACTAGTGGAACAGGACCGCTTAGTCCTGTAGTTGTCTGCAGAGCGAAGAAGCGCATTGCTGCCGTAAGCATATCAGAAGGATGGCGCGGCGCTCACGTCACGCGGGCAAAGGCACTAAAAACCCGGAAACCGGGACCACAAATGGCCGATCTCGGCCTGGCACAGGGGCTACCCCAGACGCCGGAGCCGGTCGGCCACGGACAGGCGGTGATCGCCTCCAGGGGGATATCCCCTTAGAGCAGGATCTCGCTCGTCCACCATCAGAGTCCTCTCGCCCCCATTGTTTCCCTATATTGACAGAATGAGATTCAGAAAAGGATGCATGTGAATGAAAAAGGAGGGAACTTAATCTCATTTTAGAAACCAAGATAGGAATACGTGAATAAATAAGAATGCAGAAATTGACTGTGTTGGTTGAGCGAGAGTGGGCCGCAGCCAGTGATTCTTCGGTATCGCAGTGATCGCAGCCCTTCACTTTTAGTTCCACTGGCAAGCCTCACACCCCCTAGACCATCATCATTTCGGAGACTCCGCTCCCCCCCCCTTTTTTTTTCGGGCACCTATGGTGTCGATCACAGCGCACATTGTTGCTCACAGAGGTTCTATCCCAGAAAAAAAAAACATGATCTCTCACAATGTAACCCACTAAGCACCATGGGAGTCTACCAAAAAACTCTCCTAGACGAGCCACTCCATCGCAGCGTTGTGTGCACGAGCCACTACATGACATAGCCCATTTGCCTCGGAGCTTAAACCAAATCTTCAACCACTAGTCTCCCCTTCATTCTGCTGCGTACATGTGGCAGGTTGCAACTCGTATGTGAACGTGGAGGAAGTCCTTTTGGACCGAAAAGTTGAGTAGTTTTTGACTTTATGGGAGCAGGTTAACGGCACATCCATCTGGTATAAGCTTCAACTCTAAATGACTTTGCACTGTAGAAAAATATAGGAGCTACTACGAAAATTGCCTCGCAACGCCCGTAATCTGGTCAGGCAACGGGCGATACCCGTAATCTGGTCAAGCAACACCCGTTTTCTGGTCAGGAAACAGCGAGTCCGCTGATCTGATAAGGCAACACCCGTGAATTGAGCCGGATCGTAAGTTGACCCGTAGAATGTTCAGGTACCATCTCAAAACGTCGATTAAGGCGTAAACTGGCCAGGCAAAAATCATATCTGCCGTCCTCTGATCAGGCACACCTCTTCTCCAGGCTGCGGGTCCGGCGGCGCACACCAGAGTGTGTGCTCGCTAGCCACCACGATTTTAGCGACCGGCAGACCACCGAGTTTTGACGTGTCCGATCCATAAGATCAACGGCTTCATACGTCTACTCGGTCCGACAGACTCCCGAAAATTCTCCAGAAAACGGGCTCAAAGGTCATTTTGGATATTTTATGTGTACTGCTGGAATCATCGTGTCGAGCATATTCACAGCTGGAATCCACTGATGGCTTAAACACGAAAACGAAGTGGCACCCTGCATTTAAGAACCTAGAACTCGTATTTAGTGATGAAACTGCGCGAAATGCGTGAGAGATTCATGGAAACGAGATGTTTTCCTTTATGCACTTTTCTGCGCCCCTGTTGATGTCCTTGGATCCTGGTACGCAAACGTCAGCCGCGTATGAGCAAGCGGACGAACTTGGGTATATGCGTGGGCGGAAACACGACGTCCACATTCACATCATCGTCCACGGCAATATCTTCGCGGGTAAGTGGCGATCCCTGGTGTTTCACTTGCTGTTGCGTTTCTGTAGCAATCAGTTACATGGTAAGCGACTCACTCTAGACGTGAAAATTTCCGTAAGTGCTGCATTTAAGTGTGAGTCTCCTTAATTTTTCATGTCAAGGAAGTGGGCAAGGAAAAAGGTGCTTCACACGTCCTACAACTACTGTTACTGTTGACGCGGAGAGGCACCTGGAAAGCCAGGTGCCCCGCCATTCTCGGTAGAACCTATCAACAAATCCTTTCTCAGAGACAATCTCTTCATCATGCTCTCGATGAGGATGTTCACTGTAGACTAACGCCTCTCCATTCTTGGTAGTATCTCCGTGAAATACCCATATTAGTGGCATATCGGGGAAGAGAGATAATCCTGCTAGTACATCTGCGGATAATCGAATATACATCCCAAGAATTGTTCTAGTGCATGATGGTGCAACCTGCACCAGAGCAACTATCTTGGAGCACATGGAATACAGAGAACATAGCATTTCATCCATCAACACTCTATGCTTAATAATAAAAAAGGGATTCGATTATTCGAAAATAAAATTCGAATATACCTGAGCATAGTAACTGGGCATACATTTTTTAACCTCAGTGAACTCGTTACCGTTACCATCATTTCCACCAAACAGGACACAGCATGATGTGGTTACTAGAGGTTGAGAATTACTAAATCCAGCCAGATACAGAATGAGTTTACTGAGTCCCCACAAATTAGGGCTCTTTCAGGAAAAAATGAAGTAGTAGAAGAGAGGTATCAATAGCTCCTACTGAAGTCTAAGAATCACTTCGGCTAGAAATGCGTACAGTTCGTGCATATTTTGGTGCAATTTATCTCAAATCCAAGCTGAAACCTACAAAAACTAATCAATGCAAGGGACTTTCGGAACCCGCCAGAACTCGTTCGAACTTGTTAAAGGACCTGTTAAAACCAGGCAACTGTCATTGGACCTGACCGTCTTCGTTTTTTCAGGAAAACCGTCGAAAGTGGACTAAATGGTCAAAAACCACTTTTTGACCATTTTGACGGTTTTTTTTTCAAAAAAGAAGACGGTCTCCCAAAAACGAAGGATGCCGCCCCAGGAAGATTATCGTATAGTGCGCATCCACGGCCAAAATTTCAATTATCTGCCATCTACATGAAGAGCAACACCTGATTATCACTGGAGCGTGCCAGAGTACAAGGCAAGGATGAATTGATCGACAGTACGTATTTACAGTGATTCACAACAGATTTACAGTGATTTACAGTACAGCTCATATCAGATTAGTGTGTTCGGCAAGCACCAGTCTATTTCATGAAGAATAGACCTGGTCCCAGCTCTGATGCTTCTCAGACGCAGGTTAGAAGCACACGTTCGCGGCTTCGACTCGGCCCTGCAGCATTTTTATTCAGTGTGCATGTCGCGTTGGCCATCTTTCAAGGCAAATCCTGTAGAAATCGGCGAGAGTGGAAACTATGGCTTTCAATGGAGACATCACATCTAGTATGAACCAGAAAATCAATACATCGATCGCATCGCATCGTCCTGGAAGCTGGAACTAGGTTCCCGCGAATATGTTGCTGGTCAATGACCATCACGTGCTGTGCCCAGCTATAAACACATAGAAGTACTGCAGAACATCACTCTTTTAGCGAATAGCACAGTGATACTACGTATTGGGTGCGAACCAACGGCGGACGGAAAAATTGAGTGGGAGGGGCGGGAGGAGGGGTGGAAAAGTGGGATTTCCGCCACTTTGGGGAATCGGGTTCAAATATTATATAAATAAAAACATAAGGTATAAGTTTGCATAATCAAAAATAAACAATTGAACAAGAGAAAAATTTTCATCCGCTCCATAAAATGAGTAAAAAAATTCGGCGACCCACTCTCGGGGGCGATTGCTCAAGCCACCAATATCATCATAGCTGTCTGACAAGAGCACGATTGGGAATCTTATTCACGTTCACATTCTACCTGACATATGCGACCAGGAGGGGTATGCAAGAAAATCCTGGTCGTGACCGGGTACCGATTTTACAATGGAAAATATGCACATGATCAGGTGGCGTCGCTCAACCCGCGATGCGACAACAAATGCGTTTACTCTCATGATCGGGCAGCTTCGCACGATGTGAAGACATCAGGCGAAGCTGCACAATCATGTAAAAAGTGACGTTAAGTAGTATTGGTGGATTACAATTACGGCTTAGTATCTACAAGCCACGCACCAAAATTCTGTAATAATCCTCGTTCTTACTATTGGGTTGTCCGGAAAGTAATTGGGATTTTTGGGCGTTTCAAAAAAACTTTTATTCTCTCATAACGAAAGAACATTAAGCAATGGTATATTTTCTATTTTGTTCGACTACGTTTTGCCATCTTTCTGGTAATTTCACAATTCCTCTCTTATAGAACCTCTGGTCTTTCTCAGCAAAAAACTGGGCTACATAAGATTTGATATTCTCATCTTCGGTAGAGGTTCTCCCATTCAAGTAGTTCTACAACAATCGAAATAGTGGGACTCAGATGGCGCATGATCAGGGCTATACAGTGGAGGCTACAACAACTCCCAACCAAGCTCCAATAATTTTTGCCGAGTCGTTAAAGATGTATGCGGTCTAGCATTGTCTCGGTAGAACACTACTCCTTTGGGACTACGAAGGTGTGATACACTATGAGGTGCCTCTAAGGAACCAAAGTGTCAATTCGGACCTCTACTGTCGACCACTGATAAAATTAGATAAATCAATTTTAGAAAACGGACCAGAACTAGCGAGTCGCAAAGGAGTGGTCTTCCACCAAGGCAATGCTAGACTGCATACATCTTTGGCGTCTCAGCAAAAATAGTTGGAGCTATGATGTTGCATCCACCATATAGCCCTGATCTGGTGCCATCTGACCACCATTTATTTCGATCGTTGCAGAACTATTTGAATAGGAAAACCTTTACCGAAAATGAGAATATCAAATCCCATGTGGCACAGTTTTTCGACTTTTTTTTTTTGAAAAAGACCAGAAATTCAGCGAGAGAGAAAAAAAGAAATTGCCAGAAAGATGGCAAAAGATAGTAGAACAAAAGAGCAATTATATCATTGATTAATGTTCTTTCATTATGAGAAAATAAAAATTTCCTTGCAACGCTTAAAAATCCCAATTACTTTCCGAACAACCCAATATTATTCTTCGTCTTATTATAGCTCTTGCTGCATCGCTCTTTTCATCCTTCGTTTGGTCTTTTTTCCGAGATTTTATTGTATTATTCCTCCGAAACGTTGGGGCGAATGAGTTCGGCCTCTACGAGCCCATCGGCCTCATCCGCCCCACAAAGACAAAGCACGGTTGAAGTGAATGGTTGAAAAGCCGCGAAATGGTGACAAAAAGGAATGTTTGAAAATAGGCGCGAGCTGTGCTGGTTATGCTCGAGTGCATCAGCGATGCGCCAGTAACCTCAAGCTGGCGCGCGACCCGTGTGATCGGGTAAATACCCGATCACACTGGCATGATCTGCATCGCATGCGCGGGTGCGTGCTCATGATCGTGCAATCATTTAATCAGGAAGGGCCGACCCCATGTGATCTTCTTGCACACCTCTCCATTTGATTTTTACAACCTCTAGTGAATACCAAATGAAAATGTTTTGTGGTTGATACGACATCTTATTTCTTGAGGGAACCGATCGAACTTCGTTTTCACCTCTGTGATACAATACAGATACAAACACAAAAAGAGGAGGAAATAGTGGACGAATATTTCAAGATTTCTCACAGTTAATAGCCACTGTGAAGTCATTTCCCGCTGTTGTCAGTCAAACATACTAAGGATATATTCTAGATTTTGGAAGTATTCTCCCATGACAATTCAAGTACCACCATAAACTACTGACAAAGTAATTCCTGTAGCGGTGGCATCAAAAGGCCTTCCAAAAAACGGCGAGGAGGCAACGCGACACTGCACCCACGGCAGACCTATACCTGTACTGTCAGCAGTTACCTGGAATGGCTGCAAAAATCTCAGAGAAGCGTCCGAATCACGGTAGGATCCGATTCCTGCACGACGATGCTAATCCGCACACTGTGAAAGTGACTCGCCAGCAGCTAATCGACTTTGGATGGAGAGTGCTAACCTACTTACTGTACAGCCCTAACCTTTTGCCATTAGATTACCACCTTATTCTGTCCCTCTGCAACAAATGGCAAGAAAGAGTGTCCGATAATGAAGCTGACTTGGATCCCTGGTTGAAAAATTTTCTGGAATCATTGCCAAAATGAGTTCTGCGTCGATGACATCGAAAGCCCTTCCCAGCATTGGCGAAGATAGAACGTGATGGTGGTTTATTAATTTCTTAATGTGCCTTCCTGTTTCTGAAAGTCAAAAAAAAAAACGTTTGAAAAACTGCGAGAGCTACGCCTGCGGCTAAATAGTTGACATAAAAACATATGAGCGGCTTTAATTATAGATCATACTTCAATGAAAGTTAAGCGATTACTGCTTCTAATCTATTTATTTTATTCGCTCGTACCATAAACACTTCATTCATGGAAGGTACTTCACACATCTGCATTAGTAGCGCGTGCGAACCTCAAAATTCAATTCTTTTCATGCAACTTCTCACCAACGCTTTTGATATCTCTAAATACTCCCAAGAATCACTTTATTTTTCTGCTGTAAGACAGCCGCGCTTCTAGAAGTCTCCCGCAATTTCCCTAAATTGAACGTATCAAAAGTCAAAAAACATAAATGTTCAGTTCAACATTTCAACCCAGGCTTGCTTTTCAGGTGGCAACACAAACTATTACATCTTCGAGCAGTACTCTTCGTGCTTTTTTGACGTGGCATCGTAGCTCCGCAAACCCCTCTCCTATCATCAAGAAAAGTACAGATTTCCAAAATAACCGAGTTGTTGAAGGCAGAATTCAGACCTTAGACTTTTATGGGACATACAATGTGCCAGTATACGCGACCCACCCCCCCCCCTCCCGCTCCCCAGTCGACGCTTTGCCGATTGACTTACCCTCGACTAAACTTTTGCTTTGCAACATTCACATTTACGGATCCGTTCTCATAACTATTCTTTCCATGATCCGTATCTGCGCAACCATCACATCCTAGATTCCTCCAAGATGATGCGAGCTTCTTTCTTAAAAAGGATCAAGCATGACGTTAGGAAAAACGGACCCTCAATACGACCCCTTCCCCCCCCCACTCCCTCGTCCAACCCCCACCTTTTCACGACCCCTTCCCCCCCCCCCTCTGCCAGCAAGAACAATCACGTCATTACGTGTCAAAACAAGACTGATT
Organism: Ancylostoma duodenale; assembly: GCA_000816745.1. Lineage (NCBI taxonomy): Eukaryota > Metazoa > Nematoda > Chromadorea > Rhabditida > Ancylostomatidae > Ancylostoma > Ancylostoma duodenale. The sequence continues at coordinate 58,802 of KN726273.1, forward strand.
GGCAGCGTATGCGACGAGAAGCGCTGGCATTTGCGCCCACGGATTCGATTCCAGGCGCCTCCAAGAAATTTTTGCACGGATCGGAACCGCTTCAGATTTTAATGCGCAGAAGAGAGGATGGAAAGTTGGAAGTGAAGTGAGGGAAGCGAAATCGATCGATAACACATGCGAGAATTCGCCTGCGGGGCCCGCCAATTTGTGGAAAACTAGGGTGAATTAGTCCATGTACTGAAGTTCTCTTACGCGAATTCAACAGATGCTTTTCATCGTATCCATAAAGGACGATCAACTCTATCTTTTGCCAAACTTTCAAATTTCTAGAGCTTTATACCTTTTTGGGAGCTCGATGGGAAATCGATGGGAAATTTGGCGAATTTCCCATCGATTTCCCATCTAAATTGCGGCAAAATTAGCAAACTTCGTGGAGCCAGATTCTGTACTCGAATGGGAAGTTTCCTAATCTGAAAAACGTAGAAGAAAAGTTTTCGTGATATCTGCAAATTGCTTGCCAGTGATTTCCCAAACAGATTCACTCCATTTTCACCATCTCTTCAAATTGCGAGGTTTTCACTTCTTCAACTCCCATAAAGAAAGTTTGCCTTTTACCCCGAGATTTCACCACCTTCACGTAATAGAGCTCCAAGCACTCATTCTTCATCTCCATTATCGCGCCCCAATGTTTGCTCCTGCTTGAGCGAGTTAGATGGGAAATTTCCCCTCGGAGACCCGAAAATTTGAGAAATTTCCCATCGAGCTCCCAAAGAAATGCGAAGCTTTAGAAAATTGAAGCTCTGGCAAAAGATAGAGCTTATCGTCCTCTCTGGGTACTTTGAAAAGCATTTGCTGATTTCGAGTCAGAGAACTTCAGCACGAGGTCAAAGTCACCCTACTTTTCCAGGTTCTGACGGGCCCTGCAGGCGAATTCTCGCACGTGTAATCGATCAATTTCGCTTCCCTCGCTTCACTTCCAAATCTTTCCGTCCTCTCCGCTCCACATTCAACTCTGAAGCGGTTCCGATCCGTGCGAAAATTTCTTGAAGGCGCCGGGAATCGAACACGTGGGCGCGCAAATGCCAGCGCTTCTCGCAAGCACTGCCAACCAGTCGTGTTTTAACACACAATCACATGATCGGTCTTGCTGACGCAGACCGTCATTTGTCATGTTATACAACAACCATTTTCAACTATTTCAAGAGGAAACTGCGAAATATTAATATTCTTAGTGTACCAAATATCGAGGACTTTATTGATTGAGCGTGCCTTGTTTTTGTACACACTTTAGCATGATATCATTGCACCTACACATGAGTGTTCATTCATACCTCGTTAGGATTTACGACTTCCGTTCAGACCTTCTATACTGAACCTCATCAGCCATGGCACCTACAATGTTTCAACTGCGCTTTATCACAATAATAGAACCGTCGGCTACCCGACATGTCGGTTCCGCGGGGTTAACAGCCAGCATACCCGCCTTCCGAAGCTCCGACATGCTCTGACGGCAATTGCCTGAAGGCA
>KN726274.1:3336-14679 GCA_000816745.1 Ancylostoma duodenale
GGGGTGGAAGGCTTGGTTGGCCTCGGGCTAGATCGAACCATCGATCGTGCTTGCCTCTTAGCTTCTCTGCGCGCTCCCTTGAATTGGAGGTAGATAGGAACGATAGAGGTAGCGAATAAGAAGCGAAGAACCGGGGGGGACAGAAGAATGCAGAAGAACATGTTGCACTTGAAGTCTTGGCACTGCTTTAGCTAGCACACCACACCTTGAGATAACATTTTTGGGAAATTCTCCGTAACTGCGTGGGAAAAGTGCAAAAAAATGGATGATTTTGCGCTCCATTCATAAGAAGCTCCGCTCCGTCTAGGGAGACTTGCCTCCGGGGCGCAACCTCAGGTCAATTTGCCTTGTTATATCCTAGTTACTGTAGCGTTTTCTCACCACTCAACTGCTTTCGCACTATAAATGTGACTCTAATCATTTTCTTAATGAACGTCTACGCTCTGGTTCCGTTTTCGTAGGGTTCACATGCTATTACGGAACGAAATGACAATCGAATCCTTCCTCAAAAGTGCGGAAATTTCCGCGAATTAATCAGTCACTCACTAAGACACAGACACAGCTTATCTGCGTGTCATTCAATTCTCATGTGAAATACTGCAAAGTCCAATAACAGTACAACCTTATTTCAAGCGGTTGAGGCGCATGTGCTTTCGCTTCATCCATCATGAAATCACCAGCTGACGGATCCACGTTGTGTTGTTCGCATCTGAGATGTGTAGTGGCGACGCTGTCACTGTTTTTTCGCAGTGTTGCTTCGTGTACAAAGTCGCTGCTGACTAATCTATCAGTGTTCAGTGTTCACTCCATCACGGATACATCCGGAGGTGGCATTTACACTGACCGCTTGCTATCCTTTCTATTTTTCCTTCGCTCACTGGAACTCCTTTCACCGGCCGCCCTGGAAGGATTTTTCTTGATTTTCCCATCAAAACCGATCACCTCCATTAGATTTCGCAGCAAAGCTGCCGAAAAGCCCGTCTTCGAGCCCCAAGTTCCTGGGGATCTTGTGGACGGAGCTAAGACGAGACCACGGACGAGACCACGGAGTTTCCGCACCGTGCACTCGCTTGCCGATCATACATGGAGCGCACATCCAATTCTGTTGGGAATTAGATATGTAATGGGGAACTCTCACGAGGAGTACGAATTTCCTCAGAAGGTGAACTCAAGAGAGGTGCATTGTTTGAAGACCTCAACCTCCGCCCCACCTCTGCTCTTGATGAAATTATTTGGCAGAGGTACAGTAGTAAGTATAGTTGGGACCAAATAAAAATCGAATAATTTTGTTACTTTAACTAACAATTTAGCAAACGGTTTCGACAACCAGATATTGAAGAATGGGAAAGCCATTCTCACAGCATTGCACTGGTAGCTACATAATGCTGGAACATTGGAATTTTCAATTTATTCGAAATATTCGATTTTCGAAAGCAAAAATATTCGATCCCGAATAAATTGAAATTTCGACTGTTCCAACATTAGAGATCAATATAGTTCTTTACGAAAGAGAAGAGGAACTTTAGGGCTATCTCTTTTTCAAACATATGGATGTTCAACTCGTTTCGTAGATTGTGAATTAAAGTAATAAATTATTCGATTTTTATTCGGTCCCAATTTTTCTGTGTCTGAAACTGATACAATAACTCGATAGAGATACATAGCAAGGATAGGTTACTCGGGTTATACATAGTTTTTTTTTCTCACAATTTCCCCGTGCTTCGTACTCCAAACGTCATGGCGCTAACCTCAAAATCAACCCACCATCCTCCCGTTAGTCTTTATGATAGGGCGATCCTGGAGATTACTTCCATGTGCAAATCCCCTACCCATTTGACTTCTCTTCCATTTTTTCATTGGATTTTTTTTTGTATTTTTATCTACTGATGATTTCGATTCCTCTTCGGCAAAATATTGTTTGCTGCTCTTCCATAGTTATTTGTCTGTGCTGACATGCCCTTTTCTCGTTCTTCTCTGTGATATTGTTTTCGAGAATTTTCGTGTGATGAATTGGTTTGTTGTTGTTATGTGATGTACAATTTCTACCATGATGTAGCCTGCACAGTTACAGTTCCACTAACATCAGTGAAAAAAGAAGACTTTCCTGATTCTTAATGACAGACATTTCAGTAATTTGAACCGACAGCTACAGAGTTAATTGGTTCACCAAATTTGCGTCGACAAAACTTGCCTTGCCTTAAAAAAGCAACTAATACTTAAGAAAGAGCAATTCTATTCTACACTGCCGCATTCTGGCTTATTTTTATAACGCCATGACATATGTACATCAAACAGCAACACTGCTGGTTATGGAAAAAGTTTACTGCTGTCAAATTTCTGTATTTCTCATTCTCCTTCTTACTTTTGTAGATGACGCATGGATCGCAAAATCGTAAGGATGGGCAGATTTCGTGGGATATTTTGCCTGGGATATTCCTACTGTATACGACAACAGTTTCCATATGACCTTACCCATCAGCCACGACGAAGCGCACAAATGTCCCTGTAGTATGTCCTGTATTGAAGTATTATAGGGAACAAATGAAATGCAGACGCTATATTTTTCATTTATCCACGTTCTTAGACACCTGAAGAAATAGTGAGCCGCAGTAATTAACTCTTGCGGTTAATGAGCCAAAAAATCCCCAGCAGAATTTTCCGAAACTCCACCAAATTTTCTGTTGAGAGCACAGAAGTGTGAATGAGCCGTCTCATCACCTATGAATACCCCAGCAGTTTGCTTGCAGTACCCGCAAATGGAATGGGCTAAGAAGAAAAAGCCTGGAAAATGACGTAGAAAAGGAGCTTATGGACGGATTCATGACTTACTTGCCCCGGAATGGGTGCATTTCTGATCATAGTTTTTGAAAACAAAAACACGGTATATGTATTAGTGCAAAAGGTGTGTTTCGGACACTCCTCGGTTTGGCACCCCGGTTCTTCCCTTTCTCATCGTGGCGCGCGTACTTTGTACTGTCGCCATTTTATCTATGTTTTTGGTGAGCCCATGATTTACATAGGTAAATTCATGGAACAGCGATTGACCAGTTGATGAATGGGGCGAGCATGACGCAATAAGTGCGTAAGAAATCACAAGTGAGTAAGGGTGCTGCCCTGATTTACAATGATAGGCCACTTGGACTTATATTTGTTTAAACACAACAGAGAAGACGCTTTAAAGAAGAGAAATTCGAGATGAATATGTGATCATGGTTGTTTCCTTCCTTCACGTAGGACTCAACGTCTGGAAAGTTTTGGGATAGCTAGCTTTCTTTAGCGCAGAAGAACATTAGGACTTTGAGCTCCAAATTGCCAAGGCCACTGATGATTAGGTGGGTAATAATTTTTTCTTACAAAGAATATTCAGGGATAATCAGGATTCGGATGGGCCGTGCGAACGAATGTTCTTTTCCAACGAAAAAAAATCATCTTATATACATAAATTCTTGAGGAATTTTGTCAAAAATTTTCGAACGTTTCAAATAAAGCGGTTTTTAGATTGACGAATTTTGATCAAATTTGTTTTGGTCATCTCCAGCACTGATGTATGATTTCCAAGGAAGTTTACTGAGAACATTTTATTAATGGAAAGTGAAACGTCGGGAAATGAAGAAATATGGGGCAAAAAAAAGGAAAAGAAGAAAGAAGGGAAAAGACTGTCGCTTCATTTTGGTCATCCTGTATGCTACTCATTCTTCTGACAAAATGTCGGAAGGACCGCAGCAGAAAGAGATCTCGATCATGTGGTCAAGAAGCGAGAGACGAAGAAATAAAAGATATTTGGAAGGATTGCAGCAGAATGTTGTCTGCTGCGGTCCTTCCGACTTCCATTCTTTCGAGAGGACCGCAATCTTTCTAAAATTTAGATTTTGGGAGTGACACAAGTTTATTTCCTTTTTTATTATTTCTGATGTAACGCGGGCCTGTAACACATAGTTTCTTTCGAGGACATTGTCAAATAGGAGTTCTCAAAAATATGAAGATTCTCCTCTCACGTGATGAAGTATGTATTTACTTGAGGGAACAGTTTTTGTAAACATTCGCGAAAACCAAAGGAATCCAGTTTTCCCGCCAGCTACATCTGACACTCTCTCTTTCCTATGTAAACTTAGTTCTTGGTTCTTTTCAACTTCTTCTAAACTTCCTCGTTCGCAAATAAATAAATAAGTAAGCAAACAAGTAAATTCAAATAAAAACAAATCAATGAAGAGATGCTTCTCTTCTTCCAATCTCATTCAGTTCACTGCCGCCTTATAGCTCAAGTTCATTTCTTTTCCTGTCCTCTAACTTTCGAAGCTCGTGACACAATTCTTCAGTAAAGTTTAGCCTCTGTCTCTATGTCGACTTAATTGCAACTATTATCTTCTTTTTATCAGCCGGTAATTAGTGTCGACTTAGGCCTAATTTTATAGCTGTGTCTTTTGGGAGGTACGCTCATCTAATTGCTTACATTCTGTTTTTCGTTTGCACTTTAGGTAAGCTTTCATTGTAATTGAGGAGAGTAGACCCATTCGAAAAGTTCGTTGGGAGTTCTATGGATTTAGAGGAGGCGATGTACAATTGGGATAAAGATAGCAGTAATTTCTTATTTAATTACGTCTTGCTCATTTCATTCATCAACTGGTCTATCCTGTACTGTCCTTTGAATTTACCCATATAAATCATGAATCCACTAGAAACCATAAGAAGAATATTGAAAGTACGAAAGTACAGGCGCCACGGTGAGAGAAGAGCTCGCACTACAGTTGACGGAGCTAGGGTTACCTCCCCTTGGGATATCATCCCATGTTTCTGCAGCGCGGTGTCCAGAAATGCAGCCATTTCAGGCCAAGTGACTGACGAATCACCCCATATGCTCTTTTCTTGCGTCATTTTCCAGGCTTTTTCTTCGGGACACATTCCATTTGCAGGGCAATGTTGCTGCAAGCAAACTGCTGTGGGTATTCATAGCTGGTGAGACAGCTGATCCACCATGATATCCTCGACCATACTGGACTTCGCTGATACTTCGGCAGTTTATCCGTCAAACACCTTTTAATCAATGGAGTAGGGGTGACTCCTGGATTTCGAATACATGCTTCTATTTTTTTTCTACAACTAGAGAGCTGTGACCCACCCAATACCTCTTCCAAGTGTATCCAGATAATCGAAGTGGTCGGTAATGGCTAACCGTAATTTTTTTTTGTGCGGTAGATTCAAAAATTTACATGTCATGCCCAACACGATAGCCACTCCAATGCCTATCTTCTCTTAGTTATAGTGTGTTTCACCGGTTACTACTGTTGGAGAGAGGCCAGAGAGAAAAACAACGCAGAAAAATGTGCAGTAATTGTAGAATGCGCTAGGAAAAGTAGAAAACGTGCACAGATAAGCGCAATTTATGCTTGATGCGTGCGTTTGACGCGCTTGCGTCTATATGGTGTAGAATAGGGGCAGTTGGGGTGGCCTCACGTTGGCCGCACGTTTTTTCTATTGAGGATGCGCATGCCGTGTTCACCGGTCTTCATGGAAAATCCTTCCCAAATAGGTGCGTGCGACTGACGCACGCAGCTGGTTTAAATTGCCTTATACCCAACTACATATTATCGCGTTTGAAAGTGACTGCATCAGCGGAGGAAAGGCTTATCTCATTTCGGCGCTTATGGGCAACTTTACCTGTGAAACGTGACGGTTGAATTATTTTTGGCTGCTTTCCGAAGGGTATCCTTTGTTGTAGCCCAAGCGTTGCGAGAGAATGTTTTTTTTAGATGAAGATAGTGGAATGAGTGAACGGATCTTCTTCGCCAAACATGTCCTTATTGCCAGGCGAGTGCAGAGTACCAACAAATTTAGATGAATAGGCGAACATCAAGGGCAAGGAGTCAGTTAAAAGAACGAATTTCGACCGATATATTTGGTTGCCAAACAACTCTAAGCATTTTTTGAATAGATTATTTTGCTTTAGCTTTCATAGCTTCACCAGAACTTTGTACTCATTTCAAAGTTCTCATCAACCTCTACAACGCTTTGATTGTTTCCTGATTATCCTAGTTTCGTCCGAGTTGTAATCATTAGAAATGAACATCCAAGACTGCAAAAAACTCATCTCCGACATCTGCTTTATTTCGCTTTGCGCTGTGCCCGTAAAGCGATTAATCCGGCTCAAAATGTTTACGTTTGCGTCTTGTACAGAGCGAACGTTATGTACAGTTGACAATACCGTTCAAAGTTGGCTCAGGGCTGCTCCCAAACGGCCCAGAAAAAACCGAGAGAGCGAGGCTTAATTGCGGGGGCGGAGCCCACTCACAGTGGACGAGTTACTCCGGTCATCCCTCATCCATATCCACTGTTCTGAACGACCATCGACTCCTTGGTTCTCATAAAACTTTGGAACTTGAAAAAAAAACGCGTGGGCTTAAATATTTTGACTAATTATGGCAAATTAAATTATGACTGGCCCATAATTATGGCAACAGAAACAAACAATTATTTAAAATGCTTTTCAACTTCATCTAAAAATACGACATGGTATTTCTGTTCTTTACTGAAGAATGAACAAAAAATATTGGGTTCGAAAATATCTGTATCAATACTGAGACATTTGACATTTTCGTTGGCGGTAACAAGACCAAAACTGAGTCTTCTTTGATTTGTGCCATTATTTTCCAACATTGAATAAGTGATTCCCCCGGTCAGGCGGCCTGCGATCACGTCTAGCGTATCCATCACCCGCTCCTGCGTTTTGCTACTTCACGCAATTGATCGTCGCCATGATTTACCTGCGCCAAACACCTTACGCATGACGCTATGGATATATTCCTGGCAGCTGCTGCTGAGTTATGACCTCGTCTAGGTGTTGATCGGTGGCTACGGAAGCATAGTGGACTTCAGACAAAGCGTCAAATGCACTCGACACATGTGTAATTTGCTAATCGTCAACGAGCTGCGTCCGCCAGCATACACATACACGCTGGGCTGGCACACCTACGTACTACTAGCCGATCACAACATCCGGAGATCAGCTGATCAAACGTTTCATTCATTTGTTTTCGTTTTTAGTATTGGTTCTATTGATGGCTAGGTAGTATGGCCGAGCTAGAAATTCCGCGGTCCCTCTATTTTTAAAACTACTTTTCCTGGATTCACTGAACTCATTTTGAACAACGTCTAATTTTTTTTTGAAGATTATTGCGCTCTTTGGCTGTTTAACTGCTTCCTTGTTCAACTATCCACCCTCACACACAGGAACGTACTCCAACTCTTTTTCTTTCTCTTTCATCCTTGAAACCCTTCCCATCGCCTGAAGCCTATTCATTTATTTTTTATTTTTTCAGTTTGGCCGTGCCTGATACTACGACAGATTTGTCGTTGTTTTTTCTTCAATGTAGTCAACTACAATGGAAATCGAGTACAAAATGCTCAAATGAGTAATTCCAATCCGTATAACTTCGTTTTGTATTATAGCTGCTCTCAATGTTGTGCGCTATACTTCATTTCACTTTTTGAAATTCCTTTATAGATGCAAAAAAAAACCCCAAGAAAGCACCCAGGTTATTCATTTCCATATATTTAACAAGCAATCTTAGCAACAAGATAATTCTCAGTTCCTTCATGAACAAAGTTAGAACTTATCCGTACGAAAATGGTGGATAATTTTCTGTATTTTACAATGTAATTTTCTGTATTTTACCATTCTCTACGCTCACACCGAAATCTTACTCTGGAGATATAAGACCTAACCTAACAAAAAAAAATAAAATTGGTATCAACAAAATTACAAAAACCTTAGACATCAACGAAAATCAAGATATTAATCTACCAATTTGCACCCTTAAATAAGCGGCAACGTCAACCGTTAGTATTGGTCAGCTCAGGCGAACAGCCAATCACAGAGCTTAGCCACACCCCCTTAAGTCGGACAACGCTCCACGTCCCGAATAATGTTCTGGTGGGGTTTGCACTTCATCGCAGGCGCCACTATTAATTGAGAACTGCAAAATTGTCCACCTTTTGTAGGTTAGCAATTCTTTCTTTGTTTATACTCGCTATTCTTCCCATTCTATCTTTGTTTGTTCAACCACACCGCTTCGCTACAGCGTGTATTGTTGCGCCGAGTCGCGGTTTTCCTCTTTTTCCACGTTCTGACGTATTTTGACATTCTTTTTGTGTTTTCATACATTTGCCTTCACGTGGTACGTGTTGGGACAGTCCAGTGTCGTCAGAGCGAAACTGCGTCGTGATGGCGCCGCGTTGCGGTTGCGAAGCGTTATCAGCCATCACGGTGGAAGTAAAGCATAATTACTACGACCATATCTGTCGCAATGTATGCTATCGTACCTGCGGAATTTTTCATCCTCGTTTTTCATTGCTTTGCTCCAAATTTCCCCCTCGCCTCCTTTGACATGCCTCCCGAATTTTGAGCCTGTGTTCTCAGACCAATTTCGTCTGAGTTTTTCCGTGATGGAAGCGCTTAAAAACTTTTTTTCTGCCCCACTCCATCCTTTCTGCCAAGGAAAAATTTCTGAGTTTTGCGGCCACTTCAAAACAGAGAACTGGAGTTCTATCATTTTCATCTATTAAGTACTCCCACACTGTACTGAAGGTGGTCCTCAGTTCTTGCATTTATCACCCCCGACTTGGATTTATAAAACTATTTAAACACAGAAAAATGGTAGCCAAACAATTACGCGGTGGATCTTCCTCATCTCTTCTTTCTTCATTATAAATAAACTAAACTTCAGAATTTTGCGACCACTTGAGAACAGAGAGTTGGAAACTTCTTGTTCCCAATTTACTATCTCATTTTCGGCGATTTCTCCTTGCAATTCCTGATTTTTCATGCTATTCTACGTCCTCCTTTCGTGAACTTCCTGGTAGATTATCCAGCTTTTTGCATCAGCATACGTATGCATCTTCTAGAATCTTTTCCTCGTTCCGGCAACCTTTTCCAGCACTTATTGGCTTCATTCTCGCAACTTTTTCCCAGGTCTGAAACCTACGTACTCAGTCACATGCATACTTTTTTCAAATGTTGGCTGTCCTTGCTAGTTTAGCGAGACTTTAATTCCCATTTCACCACAACCATTTTGCAACAGGCATTGCTCGTCCAGGTGATGCTGTAAAAGCTCGTAGCTCTAACGTATGTAGCACAGGGATTTCACAAAATGTTAGGACCTTGCCCAGCTCTGTCTTCTCAACAAAACTATCATTTACGCTTTGTTAAGCTCGTGGACTGCACGAGCTCGGTGTATCAAGTTTCGAGTACGTCAGGCGGTGATATCAGAAGTTCCGGATAGTTGTACGCGCATCTCATGTATCGCGTTACATTAGCGTTCTCTGAAAGTTGTACTTGCATAAGAAATTCGAGATCCCGCTGTATCGGATTGTGTTTTCCAGGTTTTTTTTGTGAGGAGGGATACATCCTGGAATGCTTGCGTCTCCGTTTTGAGATAGTAGCTACATCTTTCGGTATAGGGAATGTGTGCAGGAATTAATACAAAAATCCGGCCTATGATTCATGAAACGTTAACCGCACAAATCGACGGTAGCTATCATGATAGGCCAACCTATAGACTATGTAATTTTAGGAGAGGCAGGATGCAAAAGTTAGTTTGTTAAACTCTTTCGCACGGTTACGCTTTGGTGAATCCTAGCCCTGTTGGGAAGGGAGGAGGTGGAGGGGGGGGGGGGGGGGTACGGTGATGTTCTATCACCTCGTTTGCGCCATAATTGAAGTGATTTGGGATGTGTGATCTACTATTGGTTGAATTTGATCTAATCTGGAGGGTTTCGGGATTCTTATTTTGCCTCTCGTGGTATGTAAACCCCACCAGAGGTGTTGTAGGCGGTCGTATTCATTCACATCCACTACGTATCCACTCGCCTCACTGCCTATGTTACTGATCTAGTTTTCTAATAAGCTATTCATCTATTTATACCGGACAATTAAATCAGATGACCATCTCGAAAAATGAGACTGCAGTCTGAAGTCATCCGGCCTACTGACGATAATAAAATGTGAGAAGGTTAGTATATGAAAGAAGGTTAGTACAAATGATCCGTTTCACCTCCGTCTAGACGAACCGTTTTTATTAGTCGGTCCTCTTGAGGCTCATAAATAGATGAGAGGACCGACTAACTAGAGAAAATAGTTAGAAAGTATAAAAATCAAAAGTATGTTAAAAAATAAAGAAGACACCTTTCTTCAGTAATTGGCCTCCATGGCTGTGAGAACCGCCTTCCTTTATCATAGTAAATGAAAAATTTAATGATGAAATCCCACAAAAAACACTGGAAAACACATCAGTGGTAAAGAACCTATCCATGTTTGTGCTCCGCTGCACTGACGCATCACAACAAATTGCTGCGTCAATATGTAGGTTTTTGTGAAGAAAGCAGGCGAATAAAAGGTTCCAGACGAGTGAGACAAACAAACAAACAAGTTCTTCAATTATCAAAAGAGCGAAAGTCCTGGGAAGACCACATGACAAGATTTATGTGCAGAATGCAATAGAAGAAATGAGATTGTAAACAACATGGAAAAACATAAATAATTGTATGCTAGAAGCACCGACATCATCTCTCACGAGGCGACTCGTTCAGAGAAACAAATCTCCTGATCTCATTGTCAGTTCATCTCGAGACTGGCAATTTCTCTTTGCTAAGCAAGTGTTTTCTGATTTCTTCTGCTGTGAGAAATGAAGAAAAATTGGTGTGTTGGCTCTCGAGATCTCGGAGGAATATTCGAATAGGTTCTGTCTAGGAGAAAATCTTTTCTTTTCTGGATTTTCCCATGGTGGTGCTTTTTCTGTACGTTTTTGATACGTGTCATCCTCTTTCATAAGGGTTTCCCACAATTTTGCGAGTCTCGTTATCCATTTCTTTGTTTGTTTAAATGCACTTTTACTGAGCACAGATTGAGATCTTCATCAATTGTTCATTTAATTAGCTTTCCTCGTCTTTTTCAGTTCTTAACAAAATTTCCACAATACATGCAATATCGTCCAACCAATAAGGGGGTGGTTGTTTTCACCTATCGGACGGGCAAAGGGAGAAATAATGAGATCGTCTCAGGAGCAAAGTATTTAAAGGTTCGTGATACTGTAATGCTATCATTGCTGCTCCTCGTAACGGTGAAAGGCGTGCGAGATACACAACAGGAATAAAATAAGTAAAAATAAATATATAATAATACCCAAGTATTCTTCAACTGCAGATAACAAATAAACTAAAAAAAGTATTATAACTAACAAAATGAAAAGATCAGACCGGTTAGCAATCAGCCTTAGCGTAATTGCCGGGCGTAAGATAAAGTGTGGACCTCATATACAATATGTACATACCAGTGGCAGACGCAGCCCCCCC
>KN726274.1:22677-35808 GCA_000816745.1 Ancylostoma duodenale
CAGGTTAGACCCCGAGCACGACTGGCCGCGTCCGTGGAGAACGCGCTTCCTACTTACCTAATGGCCTATCCCCACAGACGTACCCAGCCAGAGACCTAGGTTCCCTCTTCTCTTCTTCCCGTCTGCCTCACAAGGTCCCTACGCTGCGCCTCTCACACCGACACCGCCCACAGTGGTGGTTATGAACAAGTAGGATGTGAACAACATACTGCTACACGACAGAACACGATACGAATGGTAGTTTATGACAAAGAAAACATACGACCTCAATGCACGGTAATCAACAATGGTATACAGCGAGAATGGTATGGGACCAGCTCAGTAGCAGAACATGGTAGGACGGTGTTGCTACCGAGACACGGCACTAAGCCGGAGGAGGACCTGCTACTCCTGAATGGTATCTTCACGAAAGACACGGGTGTAAGAAACGACGCGACAGCAGCGAAGAACCTGACCGTCCGGCATGACAGCACGACGACGACTGATTTCGGAAATCAGCCGCGCCGCGCCGTCCGCACGCGACAGCAGCGTGGGAACTACAGTGCGCAAGTGTGCGCGGCGGGACCCCGCCACAGAGCAGAGTCGCGTACGGCGTGACAAATTTTGTAAATATTTTTGTCGGAGTTATACATATCTTTATACCTGAGAGCGAATGAAAACCGAACAATTCAAATATTTTAACAAACAGTTTGGAAACCGACTTAACAAACTCTTTTATCTTTCCTAGAGTGCCCTCAATGCTGGTTCCGTTTTCAAGCATCCGACTCATTCGAAGTCGAATATTCAAATTTGAGCACATCTAGTGAACTATTCCATGTAGTTAGAGTAATAGACTCACCATATTTTATAGCTCTCCGAACTTAATCTGCGCAAGAATTTCCACCGAAACTCAGGTAAACCTGTTATTTCGCTATCTTTTCCGCCAATACTTTACTTATTTCGATTCTGATAAAATCCGGAAAGTAGGGGGTGATTTTTTTCTGAAGATATTGTGGCAGAATAACCTACAAAGGCCTTATTTATTCGTGTATAACACGCCAGAGTGCAGCTTATGGTTAAAATTTTCCTGTCCTTTGGTTCTTTCTTTCTCAACGATCAACGATCGCGCTTTCGCTCGAGGAAGATGTGATGTGTTCAGCGTTTGTCTGTTATAGAAGCGACCAAATATGTAGGCATGCATGGACGTTCTGGTATAGAATAATTTACTTATCCGATCTCATTCCGTCTTTGCGGAAACACGGCGTTTTTATGCGACGCTATTAGCTGAAGCAAGCGGACGACTTATCCTGCATCGGCTTTGCTGAGCAGAGACGTCGGGGGCCGAAGTTTCATGGGACCTTCTCGCGCTCTGTAGGGTAATTAACATGCAATTCAAATGTTCGCACGAAACGGCGTTTGTCTGACGACGGCTAAATGCGTCAATAGTCCGGTCGTTCTTTAGCCTTTTAAGGACTTTCCCCGGTATCATCAAGAGTTCCCTTATTGCATGATCTTCGCCTATTTCTCTTGCTCAATTAAAATTTGGGTGCACTTTATGGAAGTTTACCTTCCTGCACTTAGTGATGAAATTTCATTAATTTTAATCCCTCATTCATTGAAAATTCTTCATTACCGACCCAAGGAACGATTAAAGGCGGAAACTTCAGGGGCTATGGTACAAAGATATGAAGAAATATCAGCTCCGGCAATCGACTTCTCCTTGATGACTTCTGGACACTTTTTCTTTTGTTGCCACTTTTATCTACATCATAAAGATGGAATTGTTCACATGCGCATGGAAGACATAATAGGTAGGCAGTTGAAATTATTTTCAATACAAATAAAAATCTTGTATTAGTTTACCCTCATTAGTTTACTTTTATTATCATTAAAGTAATTTTTCTTAACCATTAATTATTATAATGATTATTTTCATCAATTCTATTTTCTATCTGTGTAGGTCCCCAAACCGGAGGCCCCACTTTTTTTCCCACGCCCCCCACCCTTCTGGCCACTTTCTGCTTCCCCACTGCCTTTTTCTAGGGTTCCTATGTCTGTGGTAGCTAAAATAAGTAATAGAAAAAAAGCTATTAGGAAATTATTATTTATTTTGTCGCCTTTTTTCCGATCTTATGATAGCTACTGCTAAATGGGTGTGGAGATCAGTTGACGTGGCGGGGGAGAGGGACATTAACATTAAAATATTTCCGCAGCAAAATTTCTGGATCTCCAGCCGTTCATTTCCCACAGTGATGATGAAGATTTCGGTTTCCTTCCCATGCCCACCCCCTCCCTTTCTTCTGGGGTGGATCCCATCACTGATTTCACCCGTGATTATCACGTTTGCCTCAAAATATATCCTCTTTTTGGCATTCAGCAAAACGTTTGCCCACAGCAGACGGGGTAATGTCGGAGGGTATCTATACCTGTCTGTAGGAGGCAGGTGAATTTTACTATCGAAGATTACGCCGACCAATAATATGACCCGCCAAAATTTGCGCGCTCCACGTCACATCATTAGAATTATATTCTCTCCATCCAATCTCTTCACCACCCTCCCCCCTTCCCCTAAGGAGTGAACGCGTGATGAATGCCATTTCACAGTTTACCCATCCCCCCCCCCCACTTCATCTCGGGATCTCATACACCCTAGTAAACGTTTACCTCCAATTTCAACGATGAATGACACCCCTATTTCTACAATTGGTGTAATGACATGTGAGAAAATGCCTCCCGAAAATCCCCTGAATATCTTCACGTTGTCACCTGGGTATGTGTTGTTGAATTTCAGCCCCGTTAAAATTTAATAGCTTTGCCATTAAAGTCTAATCTTAACTTATCAATATGAATGGGGCGTTTTATTTGCTTTGGGTCGTCTCATGCACCAGCCTCTTAATATTCCTGAAGACATTCCTGAAGACGGCACCTGCGAGGTTACCAAATAAAACTTTGCGTGCACTTGGACTTTTTCCTCATTACCTTTCCGACATTTTTACGTGAAGTCGCTTGAATTAGCTTGATTCCTTTCGTTAATAATAATCCTTCTAGTATTTTTCATCTTTTACATTGGATTGTTGCAAATCCATGTCTGATTTATGAACTTTGGCTACTTTAAGAACACGAACAGTTATGCTTCGACTGCTATGTTTATGTTCAAGTCTATCGCTCGCTCTCTTTGGACACTTTGCTTTTCTCGAGTCTAGACATTTTTTCTGCTTCTCGGTGGATAATTATAAACTCAATCGAATGCAAAAAGTATTGATTCATACTATGAGCTAAGCCCTTGTAACAAAGCTGCATAAGAAGAGCATAAAGCAATGGCGGAGAGAAGCTACAGGGGACTCCAAACGGTCGCAGACAGGGGCGGGACCTCGGCGCCGCTCGCTTGGGCAGACGTACGAGCGCTCACCATGTGGCTCGGGTTTCTCCGCTCTCCAGAGCGCTCGTGTCTCTGCCCAAGCGAGCGGCGCCGAGGTCCCGCCCCTGTCTGCGATCGTTTGGAGTTCCCTATATGTATGTTTTCTTCGAGCAGAGAAATTCTCAAAGAAATCGTACATTGCTCTCTTATAAACAACTTGCATGCGACATTATCCCTGCGTAGCTTGCATGAAGGCTCCATGTAAACTAGTTGTAATGTCGCACGTAAGTTGTTTATATCTTCGAAAACTCACATGCGAGCTTACAAAAAGGTTGGATGTAAGCGAAAAGGGGTTAGTAAAAGTTGCATGCAAATTGTTCCAAGCCACAAAAGTCGCATGTAACTTGAAAGGCTGCAAAAGCTCACATGTACATGTTTAGGCTCCCAAAATGTAACACACAGATTGTATAGACTCGCAAAAGCTTATACGTGAATGGTTTTGACTCCAAAAAGATCGCGTGTAAGTTGTATTAGCGCGAAAAGCTTACGAGTAACTTGTTTTGACTCCAAAAAGACACTATGTATGTAATTTGCAAATAAGTTGTTTCGACCCTGAGAAGATTTTGTGTAAACTGTTTTGGCCCAGAGAGCCTACAAGTAAGTTGATTCCAATAAGGTCAGAGGTAAATCGCCTTGACTTGAAGACGTCGCTTTACGTTGTATTCACCAGAGGAAGCTCAGATGTGAGTTGAAAGGTATAAGAAAGGTTACATGTAAGTTGTTTTAGTCCTAAAAGCTCACAATTAACTCGAGAAAAATCTTCTGACAAAGAGTAATGCACTTACCACGCAATTGCGTCTTTATTTGCCTTGTACACCTTGAACACCTTGATTACACCACCAAATATGTGTATAACTGTGTCCGAATAAGTATTCCAGAAATGAATTTGAGCTCATTTCTTATTTTGAGATGTTTTGCTCCCCGGAACGCTACCGCCTTGAACAGCTGTCGGTGACAGATACTAGGTAACATATGTAAGTGCGTTGCTCTTCCGTTTTCGCTTCCGAGTTTACACTAGGTTATCACGAGCATTCCAGAGCTGTCGGATGCATACTACGTACGGAGGTTTTGCCGTTGGTCACATTACGGTCGCGTCCATTCCTGGAACTTTGGTTCGGTTTTAGGAAGGCTTGCAAGCAAACCTTGAAACAAACTTATTTTACTACTGTTACATTTCTGTGTGTTTTTGTCGGAAGTTCAGACTACGATTGAGAAGCGCTTTATACAAAGTTTCAATTTTGAATCTTCCTTTCCTTCTCATGAGTGAGATTTAAACATACCTAAATTTTGTTTCCATTCGTTCCGGATTGAATAACATAAACGCAGTCACCGTCTAAATGTCTTGGCATTTACTCTGGTTTCCATGTCTAGGCTTTTACCCCTATTCCCAAGAATAGTTGTTCCACACCTGTTCTAAATGAGTTTCGTTGACTATTTTCCACCTTTCCAAACCTGCTGTGGGAACCACGATCGAGTTTCCAACCTACTCTTGCTTCCAAAGATCACACTCATTCCACGCACTGAGTATATCTGCAAAAACAGTGCTTCACTCAGGGCATAATCGTGAGAAACGAGCACTTTATCTGTGTTGGCGATGGCCTGCTATTCGGAAGAATTGTTTTCCACTTGACCAAGTTTTAATTTGGCTCAGCTTCGAAACCTAACACTTTTGAAGTCAACAGCATGACTGCTAACTCTTTTTGATGACTGTGGATCACTCAGAACCCTTTGGGCTAGTTGCAAAAGCATGCGATATGCGGTGCGAGTTACTTAATGGGTTATAAGCGAGAAGTGAAAAGTTACAAAAAGCTATTCACTATGCACCATGCTGGTAGATTTGCAGGGATGAAGCGTATTATGGCCAAATTATAACTGTCGCATTCGCAAGCCAGATGTGAACAACACACAAAAATGAACAAAAAGGAAGAGGAATGCACCGCACCAACAACGCACGACAGGTGCTGCGGAAATTCTCGGGTTCACTAATTGACGTTTTGGTAGCTTCTTCTCTGTCAAAGCTTGAAGAAGTAAAATATTCAACACCCGTAGAACCATACCTCTTTATCAGATGCCAAAAATATGCTCCTCCTTAACTGTCCCACCTACAAGCTCACACTCCATAACGCCTCTTTCCTTCATGCGAGCCCCCCCCCCCACTTCTCTACCCTTCAACCCTTCTGCACCCAAAAATTCTTACCATTCCGACGACTCCCTCCTCCTCATTGCGGTCCGACCGCTCTCTCAGTCGACCAAAGTACGGAACGACTTCCCTGCATTCTGCATACAAATTCCTACCCCTCCGTCCGCAGTGACCCCCCCCCCGCCGTTTGCAATTAATCGTCATGCGCGTGAAACTGATGATCTTGGGAAATATGTAGCTGCATAAAAGTGTTCTCAGCCAGGTATCGAAGAACCATGCTTTGCCTACAGAACACTAAAACCCTTACGAAGACTTGAAGTTCAACTCTAAGAGTCCCCGTATTGCTGGCTGATGGTTTAAGGAGACCTACACACTTGGGAGTTCTAGTAAACATTTGTATTTTCTATTATTTCCTAGATATTTTGAGTTTGCACGTCTCCTTTTCCCAAATTCTCGTTTTGTATGGGCTCCCTTGATTTTGACTGCAAACCCTTGGCTCCTTTTCTCCGTAATTTCACTGCGTAGTCAACGACCGCATGCACAATTGAGGTTACACAGTTGTGGGTAAACGAGGTTAACATTCCACATACTTACCCGTAGGTAACGCGAGCAATGACACGCTTACCCTGGGTAACCTTAATGATCCATACAGGTCCAGGTTATTTTGCATTAACTAACTCATTGAATAAGCCTTCGAAAAGAAACCCATTCATTGGTAACATCGCTTTTGAGATTCCCTTCCTTTTTTGGAAATAGCCCCTTTCCCCTCTTAACATTATCTGATTGTGACCTCCTCATGTGACGACTATGTAGTTCTCGGAATGTAGAAATTCCACTGCACTTTTATATGATTCTGGTGGAAACTATATTTTCAGAGTTTCTAGAGCAATTATGAGACTAAAAAGAGCTATTAAAACGTGAATTTGATGAAATGCTCCTCGCCATCAGCGAAAGTGCGACTTACTTCCCGGAATGGGTATCATCCAATGAAACCATCGCTCATTGTGCCCACGTTGGGGTATTGGCGGGGCGCAAGTCCGCTAACATCATTTGTTCTCACCCATCACCTAGTGGAATTTCGTCGATGGAGTGCTTCACTTCAACAAATGACGTGCGTAGTTCCCAGTTTGTACCCATTCATATTAGAGCAGTCACATTCTTAGCAAAACGAAGTGAGGAGAGCTGTGCTTTGTGAGTAGGTCATCTTCAGCCCATGTTCTCTCGGGATTCTCATAGTCTCATGGGAAGCGTGGATGGGTAAGTAGAGCTTAATTAGCGCATCGCCGCCGCGTCTTGGCCTGGCTTATTTATTCTGTTGTGTCTTCATCGTGGGTGGTAATTATGTTCATGCATAGGTAATGTGCATGGTTGGTGACGAGTTTTCCTCAGGTCTAATTATGGTGCTGTCTGTTAAGGAGAAAGGGCCTTTTCAAAGCTTCTTCTACGGCCTTTTTCTAAAGAAACTTTAATTTGAAACAGATTACTGCGTAAGCGAGCAACTTGTACCTCAATCTCACTGTTGCCGTAGACTTCTAACTAATCAACTTCTCAAAAAAGAAACGAATCGAAAAAGGCAGAAAAAAAAGGAAGTGTAGAGAAAGCGCTGAATTCCTGGAAGACATTAGACTATGCTTGTCCTAGCATCTACCTTGAATTGAGGGTTAATGAAGCTAATTCGCAGAATATATTGCTGTGGCACCATGGCAAGGCAGTGGTGGGTGGCTCTTAGCTTTGTGATTTTACCTCCCTTGCTGACGAGCACGGGGGGAGGCATATTCTGGGTTTAGCTTCCGTATAAGGGTAGGTGCGAAACGGAATCTAAGCTAGTATAGTTTTACTTTATTAGTTTCTTAATAACCTTTTTTATCTATTTAGTGTTTTAGCTTTAGTCCTATCAATTCTACTCCGACTTTTCTGAATTTCAGAGATTTCTTGGTTTCTTTCAGAGATTTCTGTGTGAATTTTTATTCTAGAGAATTCGGATAAGCCGTTGCTCATAACCGCGTGAATTGTGGACCTCAAAACATTGCTGTTCATTCATCCAAATCTCAAATCTTCAATAATTTCTTGATTTCTTTGGCTGATAAAGTGAAAACTCTGTGACTTCTCCACCTGTTAGCTCTCAGCTATAGCACTCTCTTTAGAGTTTAATCTTTACAATCATTCAGTACATTTGAAATAATCCTTACAATCAATTAATACAATCAAAACATGGAAGCTCAGAGACAGAAAAACACAGACTTCCCTCCTACTTCTTGAGTTCTCTGACACAAATTTCCAATTCGATCAGGCGACAATAACTTGACTCCTTTTTAAACTCAGCTCATTTTTCTTCTAATTTCTTGATTTTGCTCGTGAAGTTCAGACGAAAATCCGGCGCAGAGTCGTGCATAAAGGTTCCACTCCATTTAATTTTTTTTTGCAAAGTCACAATCTATGGATGTGCCCCTACATATATTCTTATTCATATCCATTTTCTCGTCATGACATTCGTCAGTCAAATGTCACCATAGGAATGCATGTTTCTTCAAGTCGTTTTAGCTTCTTTCTCATCAAACTGGACTAGGATCAGACTTGAGAACGTCAGCTGAACGTTGAAACCTCCTCCCCCTTTCATCCCTCCCAAGCACTTGACAGCCCCAGCGATCGGAGTTCAGATATGAAAGCAAGTGTAATTTATTCCTAACGTTCTCACCCGATAAATAGCGACTGGGTGGCACTCACAGAAAGACTCAGATCGTAGATGAACGAGACCTATAATTAGGCAAAGGGTTATTGTTCCGTCGTGATCCCTTAAATTTACTTAAATGATAGCAATCAAGATGAACAAAGCTTCTTCTGAACCTACCCTTAGTTTTGTTCACGCCATAAATTCACGTATAAATGCGGAAGCAGCTCAGAACGCGCTATTACTGAAACGAAAGCCTTTCAAGGCACGGGTGATTATTACTGCCACGTAGCGCGAGTTAACCTCAAGCTCTCGGCGACTTCATGTCATGGTTAAGACGTAGTGTTTCGCCCAAATTCCACCACGGTGATAACTTTTCTGGGTCAAAAGATAATCAACACTATGTAATATGTATCCAACTCTTCAGAGAAACAAGGGTTTTCAAAAACGGTACAGGGTCACCATTTCTACACTAAACAACGGGATAAAAAATTGGAAGCTTACCGTGTTTTCGAGTTCGTATACAGGGCCATCGGGCGTGCTATTGAAGTCTCCTGCTCGAACCAGTTCTTTTTCTTGTGTTCTAAGCTCTCAAACTTTGACATTTAACACTCAAGCCTTCCCTGTCTTTTGTTGATCTCTAGTGTTCTCTTTCTATTTATACCATTTCCGCAATTTTTCTCCTAAGAATTCATAAGGATATTATTATTATTACTCACGCTGCAGCTGCAAATCTCTCCTCATATAAAAACTATGACACCATCCGTCGTAGAATAGCTCGTGATGTCCTTCTAAGGACAACCGCTTAATGGAACTTTCATTTGCCTCCAGGCGCTCTCTTACTCATAGTGCACGTGTGTATACGTCAGAGCGGCCAGCTGTAGCGCCGAACTTGGAAAATTACGCATCCCAGCTGGAATTCATAACCTTCTTTCTTGAGTAATCTGCCAAATGGCCTGCATAGTATGTACTTTTAGAATAATCAGAGGGCGTACCTTCTAATAACCAGAGTTCACTCAAAAAACGTTCACAGTGAGCATGGTCCTCTGGTAGGTGTGTGGTTTTTTAGCTGTTCATTGGTTTCCTTCAAAAAATAAATCCCGTGCACTCAACGGAATGACTCAAGGCTCAGGGGGAGCGTAAATGAGGCCTTTGATTGAATGAATGAAGCCTTCTATTTGATGAGGTTCCTGGTTTCTTATTCGTCAATCTCGTTTTTTTTTCCTTCTAATTTTTGTCCACAAAATGAGTATGTGCAGGCATGCGTTAGTAAACAAAAAGAAGGTTTGATTGCTTGGACCTGATCATCATTTGCTTCTTGGAATCTTCTTTAGGTTACATCCACTCACTCATAAGGTCAAACCAAGCATGAGCTAAATCGAGTTGGAATCTCATAGTTAAAAGTTCAAAATTCACTCTTTTCCTTTCCTTTTTCCTATGAAGTTGAAAAACGATAGCAATTACCGATACCTATATGTTTTTTTTAACGGATGCATGTTGTGACATACATGAAATCCCTGCAAAATCCGAAAGCAACAACAAATCACGTGGCATGGGTTGTTGACCTGACATCGCTTTGCCAAAATACCGCAAAGCCCAAGGGGGGAGGCCGTAGTAGGTTCTGACAGCTGACCAGTTTTCCACAAGGCGAAAACAATTTCGATTTTCTGAAGAGAAATGTTTCTGGATCTCTAAGTTCAGAGTGGGATGAAGTGTGTGGCTGCCTAATTCACCAACGCCCGCTTTTTGCTTCGACCTTAGTCCCCGTGGGAGGGATCACGAGAATTTCTGGGAACTTCACGAAGTGCCCAGATGCTTGTGAAGGCGTCACAAATAGCTACTTTGTAGACGAGTAGTAATTAACTTTTCTTACGCCCTATTCCTTTCTCACATCAGCTAAATAATAGCTCCTGCAAAAATACGAATAGGTGCTAGTCCTGAAAAATTTATGCTTTTGCTGAATTCTAATACAATTACAAATGTTGTTGAAGTTGCACTTATTTGAAATAATTTAAAAAAGGAGACCTGCATCCTTTTTTTATGATTCCCTTCACCGCTGGGCTGCACATATTGTCCTCTCTTCTTCAAACTTTTGAATTATTGACACATTTGAAACCGTACACTCGATTTCGCTATATCTAATGAGTTACGTATGCGATCCCAGGAATAATAGGCCCGTGGTTACGGTAAAGGCCAGTTGCTCTCATTCTTTCAGGTGCTTCCACCCGTGCAGGCGGTCTTTGAATGGACTAATCGCACCCTATTTTGGATGGTGATTGTTCTTATGATTGCAGTTTCATCACAGTCATTTCATTCTTCACTCTCCTTATCTTCGCAAAGTGTCGCCAGCCCTTTGCGACTTCTACTTCCAGGTTGTCCCTATAGGTAAAGGTTTACCAGCAACCCTTGACAACTGTTTGTGAAAAAAAGTAGCTCACACTTCAGCGCGGGGAGTTTAACCTTTGCTACTCCATTTTCCTCCTTTTGCCTTACTTACTCTTTCAACAGACTTTTTAAGTATATATACCACTTCACACGTCTGATCCATGAACTACGTACTTTTGAGCACATAACATATTCATTTCCTGTCATGTGTTTCTTTTCATATCTTCGCTATACTCGGCGTGTTCCGCTTTTTTTGCCATCCTACGTATTTTTACAGAAAAACTTAATCTTTCTAATTTTCCAGGATTATCCCATCTAATTTCTGCTGCTCCTGTGACGTGTGCTTATTTCATGGGAAGCCTTCGATGGCGCTGAAGATTCCTCAAAAGTAGCTCGTTCAGTGTGGCCGAGAACTGGTCTCGGAGCTCTTGCTACGTCCTGAAGGACTAACGTGCTAAAAGTAACACCAGATTTCAATTCAGTTTCGAGTTCTCAGTCCTGCAGCAGTTGTTTTTTTTAACTTTTCTTAAGTGTAGTTAAGGTTATCTGTTTGAAGATGTAGTTTATTCAGTTCCTCGATTGCTACATTTTGTTGGATCCAGAAAGTATGCTTCCTGAACAAGCTCGGTAAACATATTTTGCCCAACATGTGCAGCCGTTGGTGCTAATTCGTTTAAATATCACCAGCAATGTAATGCTTCCACAACATATTCGGCTCGATGGTTTTCTTCGATCTGGAAAATTGGTCTGGGAACTCGATTATCATCTACTAGTTACCTTCTAGTTAAAAAAAGCATTGTAAACTCTCTGCAGCGCTTCAATCATCCATTCACAGAAGTGATGAAACAACCTGATGTTTAGCTCACCGCTAAGAGCACATGCTATCCGAACTAGGTAAATGCAAATTCCAAATTTACGCCTGTGATGGACAGTTGCTGTTCTCGTTGTATCCCACAAATCAGATTAAGGCAACGGGTTTCCGTGAATTTGCCATGAAATTCAATTGTACATGTCCTCTAGTGAAGTCAATGCGAGCACGTTGCCTCGCTCAATTCCTCTCCCGGAGGCTCTTTCCCAGTTGTTTTTCGATTAAAGTAAAGTATGGAACTTTCTGGATTCTTTTTAAGCAATGTGGGATGAGAAACGGATTCCTTCCAGGGAAGAGCCCGATTTTCCACACCATTCCCACATAGCGCAAAGACATTTTAGATATCCAGGAGTTTAAGAGTTTGGCCGAATTCAAGCAGGAACATTCTTGCCTAGGAAATTGTCGGTCTAACCAAGAAATGAGCACAGAAATGATTTAACCTCTGTAGAAACAATCATTTAAATGTAATACTCAGACATTTTTTCCACTCATCGACGTAAATTTCCCATATGGACCTGCTTATAAGTACCCAGAAAAGGCTATAGAGATGGTGTGCTCTTCTCATTCTTTCATGACTTTGACTTCCGTTGCATGTTTTCCTTCCAAACAAACGTTTGCGACCTCTGATTGATTTAAAAAAACATAAATGAATAAACGAATATTTATGGATGACTGACTAAATATTCATGCCTTTCATCACATGCCATTTAATACAATTTATCAGGTTCACAGATAATGAATTCCAGCTTTCTACCTCCATCAATTCAAAGTTGCATCGTAAACATGAAGGTTGTGTTTATTCATTTAATCCTCCATTCATTCATCCGTTTTTTACTCGTTTTATTAATCACTAGCTGCCGTACCCGGCTCCGCTCGAGTGTTTTACTGCCCCGGCTATCTCACACTCCTGAGACCAATTGCTACTGTCGATAAATTCATTAAAATGCCCATAATTTCGGTGATCAGCATATTAGCGAAGCTCAAGTGACTCTCTTCCACCGACCTTTAAGCGAAAAGTCAGGAAATTTATTTCGATGCCAGTGAATCGATGTGTTCCTGCAAAATGATGGTCATCTTCATATTCCGTGTATTGAGGAACCCCAACAGACATATTTCACTGCCCCATGAGGTAGAAAGACCAGAAATCAACAAAATCGATAAATCACCATTCCAATCAAAACGGTTATCATATTCGTGTTCCGCATACAGGGAAATCATAGTAAACATGTTCTTGCCTGTCCCCGAGCGAAAATGGAAAAAAATCGATAAAATCAATAAATCGATATTTCGTGCAAAGCAGTTGCCATATTCGAGCGCAGCGTATTCAGAAACTCCATTATACTTGTCTTTACCGCCCCATTAGCTAGAAAAGTGAAAAATCAATAAAATCGATAAATCAATATTTCGTGCAAAAAGGTTATCATATTCGTGTTCAGCGTGTTGAGAAACCCCAGTAGACATGTCCCCACCGACCCATGCTCAAAAGCAGCTAAAAATCAATAAAATCGATATAATCGATAAATCAATAGATAGTTTCTGGCAAAAAGTAGACTATAACCTCCGTCGGCCCTTGAAGGGTCCATGTGCAAAATTTGGTCCGGATCGGTTCACCCTCCGCGATTTCTATTCGTTTCATACATTAAACCAAATAAACAAACCGACATAAAAAACTT
>KN726275.1:10083-45483 GCA_000816745.1 Ancylostoma duodenale
TTTTATACCTAAGGATCTTTATCGAACAAGAAGAAACGAGAGAGAGAGAGAGAGAGAACGAGGAGGAATTGATTGTATGAATCTAAAAAGTGATGAAGAGGGCTACAGAGATTGGAGCAATTGCATAGAGAAACTACATAGTAAAAGGGAAAAAACCAAGCCGTAGCAGAAGCCGAAGGCAACGCAACGCTGCAATTTCAGTCGGCTCTTTTATACTGCTCTTCAGTGACGAAATCCTTTGTTCCCGTAGGTTCCACATTCCAAGTGACTTCGGTTCCAGCCCGGAGTTGAGTTTCGATCCATCTGTCCTTTCTGCTCAGACGATATTCTCGAGAATTCCAATTTTTTCCGTACAACAGGAGAGGGAATCGACAAGGCGACACCATGTCGTCAATCCTGTTCAGCGCAATATATGAATGAATAGAGAAGAAGAAAAAGTTCAGGACGTCATGCGAAGACTAGGATGGATATGTAACATAGGAGTCCTCAGATGAGGAAGGCGCTGTAAATGAAAAGCAAATGATTTCCGGATGCCTCATTCTCGCTTAACGGAACAAACATCCGAATGCTCTAGCTAGTTATGTCTAGGTCGGGAAGTCAACATCGTGAATGACCTCGCTCCAGAGCTAGGCAAGCCCTGATGTCATCTGAGTTTCACTCCTCCCTTGTTGTGAATGCAAACACAAAGGTCATGGTTGTAAAAACACTTGTTTGAGGTATGTATGTATATAAAATTTCATGGATTTGAAGTAAGTCCTGGTTCCAAAAAGTGGGAATAGTTTATTGAGCGTGTTAGCATTTCACATAGAAACATGGAAAGCTTCATTCTTATTACGCGTTAGAATGTTCTATAGAATTCACCAAGATTATTCCTCGATCCTCTATGAGACAGGCAGCTTTGCAAAGAAACCGCTCGGAGCAGGAACATCCGACAACTTGGTTTCTGAAACTTTGCACATTCTAGAAAGGGAAATTTGCATAAAAATTTGTGAGCAGTGTTCAGAATTGTCCCTTGTGAGAGAACAGCTGCAGTTACTGCTGATACAAGGACGTCGTCTTTTGGATCTGAATCACAAGACGGTGTAGTACATAGACGCTTTATGGATACTCATTCGTAAAAGTATTGAGTTGGGCAATAAGTTCGCGCAGTTTTTTTTAACTGGTTTTTTTGCTGGGATTTGAACTTCGTTCGATTGCATATCATAGATTTGTTTTGCAGCTTTTGCAGCTCTTGCTTTACTTTTCAAGAATATCATGACCGATTTCTTGAGCATCCGGTTTACATTGTTTTCTATCGCGTGGAATGTGACCCTCAGGATCGAAAAGAACGATTATCTCCGACACCTCCTACTGTATGACTTCCGTCGTGAACCAAATTCAGCCCAAGCGGCTAGGGGCATCAACAACGTCTCCAGAGAAACCTTTGCTGCTAAAGGGGCAGCCTGGAAGAGGAGGTCTGCTGGTTATTTTTAGACATATTTTTAGACAGTATGCCCCTCGCACAGTTTGTAGAAAAATGAGCCAATTATCTGCTGAGGTTTGCTCAGACGTAAGGAAGAATCACTGATATTATTATTGCAGCATACATATAAGCTCAACTGATCGATCCTCTCCGTGAAAAGACATACAAGCGGTTAGTATGAGCTGACTGTTCCCCTTAAGATGGCGCGATTCTTCTGGACAAATGTCGCCAAAACGATAGTCGGGATGTTGGGATGAATGATTAAATTTGATTTATTATTATTATTATATAATAATATTTACTATTATTCCTTTCTCTTTTTTGCTTTGCATGTCACCAACGACTTTTGATGGCACACTTTTACGGTATGTTAAGTGAATAGATAAATATAAATATAAATAAATAGATAAATAAATAAATGGATAAATAAATAAATAATTCCTTTTTGGCACTATTCGGCTACTTCTGTTCCAAAATTTCGAAGTAAAAATTTTCGCCCAAATTTTCCCCAAGGGGGTTACTGGAGGCGCTGAACACGAGTAACGTATCCGTTTTGCACCGTGACTTCGCTTTTGTAGGGTTACGGTAGGTAAACTGTAGATATCGTACCCACAGAATCCTTTCAAATTTTGCATAGAGGGGTTGTTTAGGCGCTGATCACGAATATCGCATCCGTTCTGTATCTGATCCCATTTTCGTAGGGGTACGGCAGGCATACAGTAGGGAATTTGGAGAAAACGCCGATTTTCCGAAGAAGACGAAGGTGGCACGTAAAATATTGTTCGCAATCGTGATCAGCGCCTAAAACAACCCCTCTATGCAGAATTTGAGAGGATTCTGTGGGGTACCGTATCTACAGCACACTCAAAGTAACCCTACGAAAACAGAGTTACGGTCGAAACAGATACTAAATTCGTGTTCAACACCTCAAATAACCCTCCCCCAATGCTAAATTCTGGCGAAAAAAAAATCCGGAAATTTCGGAGCAGAACTAGCTGGATAGTGCCTCCTCTTTTATTGAGTATTTTAGAACAACGAAGTCGTGAATTGATATAACCAACACGAAGTTTATGACAGTAACAATAATGCCTGCCTCATACATTCGTTTGACATTCTCAGGCACTCGCGCCGGCCGAGCGGCCACCGAAAAACCGGCTCAGCCGACTGACCGGCCGAACGGCGAGCCTAATTTAAAAATGGTTACTCTTACCGGCCGAGCGGCTCGCCCAATTTGGAAAAAAACGTCAATACTACCGGCCGAGCGGCACACGATTTCCGGCCGAGCGGCAGGCGAATTCGAGTGACCGGCTGGGCGGCTCGCCAAATCCGGCTGAGCGGGACACCCGGGTGGCGGCCCTTACTTGTGACTGTCAACATCTAGGAGACCCTAGCTGACCAATAGCTGTCAGCAAGGAGGCTGCGTGTGCCTCACAACAAGCGGAGAACTCGTCCACCAGAACATGAATGCAGATGACTTATACGGGTTATTAACCTGGTTTGGTCTCTAACTGGTGCTTCTCAACCAAAGTGGGATAGAGCGATGCTTCGGAACATAAGTATCACCATTACAGTTAGCTTCGTACTACTTATTTTTGTTCTTTATCAGCCAGAGGAGTACGCTCGTCACTCCAATGATGCTTCAACCGTTTCTGGGATGAATTCATTTGCAAGGCCCACCTCTACATAGGCCGAGTTGCTCAATCACGCTAACTGAAGTCAGAGCGCGCGCGTAATTGACAGCCACAAGTAAAGGTATACACCCGGGACACCCTCAACCGGCTGGGCCGGTTTTCCTGTGGCCGCTCAGCCGGCACGAGTACCTGAGTTTCTTCGGCGATAGTTCAAATGCAATAGTTTAAAGGACGCACAGTGATGAGGAAACGGTAGCTAAAAATACCTTGCTCAGCTATAAAAATGCTGCCTTCGTCTTGAAAGGTACAGGACCTTTTCTTCTTCTCTATTCATTCATATATTCGATGAATAGTGACATTATTTTCCTCATATGTGCTTCTTATTCTCTTAGTGAGTGAAAAAAAATTCGTCAGGGTTCCTACCATTCGTAATTTGTTCGACTTCCGTTCATTGATATATCCAACTGGAACACATATTAGGAAGTCTTGATCTCTCCAATTCCATTTCTTCTTTTCAGAGATGTCAACCGGTTGGTATATTAATGTAGCACAAGTGTGGCACCTGGTCCTGCAACGATTGCTTGCTTTTGTATTTTTTTGCAAAAAAAGTTCCAATCCCCTTAGAAATGTGATTGCGTTTGACCTATTTTTCTATGAGACAAATAACTTCCATTGGTTTCACATTTTACTTCATTTTTTATCTTTTCTTCCCAGAAATGAGTTGTATGCATGTATCTCTCCGTTAGATTTTTGCTCTTAATTTGCTTTTTAGAATTGTTTTTGAAGATAAATTTTTTGTTCATTTATTCTTGCTTCGGTATGTAGCTGATAATTCGTGTATCAGTTGGAATTTTTCCTGATTTCTTGCTGAAGAACCTATTTTCTCGAGTTTTTTTTTACCGCAATTACTCTTAAAAATCTACAATTTGAAGGATACCAGCTTGAACAGTCCTCAATCTACGATGGGTCGCAAGCCTAGGAACCGACGACATAAAAATAGGAGAACAGGTACCGTGTTAAATTTGTTTTGTTTCCCCTACTTTTTTATTTGATCATCTTCGGTTATTGGAACCTTTTGCATCTGCTCACTCATGCTCGTTTACATTTGCTATCAAAACCAACATCTTATCTACATTTACCTGTTTCCCTTTAGTTTTCCCTCCACAGCCCAGTTAGTTGTGGATTTTGTTACCTGATGTAAAAACTAGTTTTGTACCTTAGATTGTCACAAGATAGCATTCCAAACATTGACCGAACTCGATTCATTCCGCTATCTTGATGTTCCCTCCATTTCTACTTTACTTACACTTTCTGGGCCTCCCAAATGACGTTGATATTGGCGGTTTTGCTTCTATTCCATACTTCCTTGTAAACATCGTTGTTGTTGAGGAATGGAGGATTCGGAGCATATTTTTGTCTCTGGGCTACAATTTTGCGAACTTCTGCTTCCAGCAATTTCCATAATAGATAACAGTGCTGCCCACTGTTATCTATTATGGAAAATTTCGATCCTAATATTGTTACTGGCAACAGTGAATATTTCCATCTGAACTCAGGCTAATCCCATTCATTTTTTCCCTATTTTATAAGCTATGTAGATGCTTTCTTAACTACTGCCTCCTCTCTTTCAGCTTTTTCTTTGGCAACGTCATCGCCATTGGCTCAAGGAGACGTGATTCAAGGTATGTAGCTTACACCACCTTCTCATTTCCCCCATCACATTATTTTACTCCCTCACCGCCAGCTGTCGTTGTTACTCACGCGATTTCGCGTACTCATTCACGTGAATACCCACATATTCTTATCTCTGTGAGAGTTGGAAAACATAATCCACGCAGAGGCCAATGAGGCGACTCCTGAGCATGTTGCCGTATCGTTTGACCTTTGTGCTTTATGAAAGTCCACCATAACATGATAAGAATGATGATGCTGTTGCACTATATGGCAAGTAAATCACGCTGTTGAGAGCATTCCACCGCCGGTTTACCCAGTGCTATGCTTACATATTCACATGACGCCTTCGCTGTATATGGTTTACAGATCCGGTTCCTTTTCCATTATAAGCCAAAACTAGCTATTTTCATGGCTGATTTTGTAAAGACATCTTGCAGAGAAGACTAAATTTCTCGATTTTAGTCTTATTTTCGACTGTCATCCTAATCCTGGTTTCGCTAGGGCGAGTGGAGCAGACCTGGCAAATGTTATCCTATTTAGTAATTGTGACACTTAAAAAAAAAACAAGCGGGAATATCGCTGTTGTGATGCATTCTTGGTACTCATGACAATTAAAAATCACCTTTCCACATTTGGAAATATCGTTATAAATAAATACTTCAATCGAAACGTTCACTTTTGCACAGGACCGTGCTTTTATTGTAAAGGGATGAATCGAAGCAGCTGCTTTGATGCTTTCATACCGATGGATGTTGTTTGTGAAACATGAATAGGATGTATAGTAGCAAATGCATTTCAAAACCATTTCCTGTGTTCTATTTTTGGATACTCTATGGTTTCGTTTTATATTTATTTCATTCGTGGATTGGCTCTTTGACAGTTTTTTTTTTTTTGGAAATTACGTATGCAGTGTGCGGTGCTGACATGTATGATGATCGGGATAAATGATCATGTGAAACTAGATCTAGTCATTGTTTCACTCAGTAATTGAGGTATCGTAAAGCATGATCAACGTAGGATGTCTGCTGCATGAATTCCATGGAAAGTAATGAGAAATGAAAGAGAAAGAATAACTAATGC
The DNA here is from genome assembly GCA_000816745.1 of Ancylostoma duodenale. NCBI lineage: Eukaryota > Metazoa > Nematoda > Chromadorea > Rhabditida > Ancylostomatidae > Ancylostoma > Ancylostoma duodenale. The sequence goes on from KN726275.1 coordinate 15,931, forward strand.
TAGCCATACCTGTTTGTGAGGAAGGGTAAGTGGTGCTCCACATTCCTGTTTTTATTTTCCAAATCCTTTGTCGTTAACCCACACAAAGGGACGCTGTTTTCGAGCACTGAGCTGCTTTGCACGCTGTGTTTGGAATAACCACTTCCTGTACGTTTCCCACTACCTTTAGTTTGCATAGTAAATCTTTGGTAACATGCTGCTCCAGATTTCAGTAAAAAAAATTGGTGGTAACGAGACCTTTTCTTATTTTGGTTAACCATCTGTAACTAGAACTTATACGCAAATTCTTTAACAGCGTAAGTAGTCATACCTGCCACTGGGATGCAATCAGACTTATGCGCAAGTATGGATGTAGGCATCGATTGAGCTTTGCTGACAAAAAAGTGTTCTATAAACGTGTGGCGGGTTGTAGTGGGTATTATCGAGAGCAGAAGTTGAAAATGCCTTTAAGGAAGAGAGGAAGACTGAAAGAAATCCTTGGAAAAAGACCAACCATATTCTGGCGCGATTTGGTACCGGCCCGTGTGTTGCCAGTTAGGTCATATAGCAGGATATGGTCTGTGTTTCAAGAGCAGCGCACTTTGAATGGTACTTGTATGTTAAGCGCGGCTCATTACTTTTGACTGAGCCATACGATGAAAGCCATTTCTTGACAGAATTGCCCAAGTCATGCGATGCTGGGCCATGCATGGCTGGCCCAATGAAATTCGGAGTACGCCTACTGGTTTTGCAGCAGGGTAACGGTGACCATCGATAGGGTTGAACGTACACACTGCAATTATTGCACAAATATCCAACTTCTTCACTGGTAGAATTAATTCCTTTCCTTATGATAGTGGTTTCCTTGAATGGAAATCGAAGGAACGAGTTCTTCTCACGAATAAATTATACGATATGCACATTCAAATTTGTCTTTCAAGCGTTTTGCAACCAGTACGTACATCGTAATACAAAGTATATCGTACTATCCCCACCGTTGTCGCCCGGCGGAAAGGAGTGACGTTAAAATCCTTCTAAAATTTCAAAATATAGATGCAACTGAGAGTTGACTATCTACTGTGAATTCGAACTTCTGTTTGGAGCCTCAGCATCTCGAAACTGGTTTTTTTTTTCAAGTGTAGTTTGGCTTTTGTGAGAACTTCAATCTCATAAAAAAAAGATTGAAAATAACTGAAATCATCAGTGTTTGTGAGTTCTGAAGGGGTGAATTGATTCTATAGGATTCGAGGTAACATTTCATAAGTATGAGAAGCGGGACTTTCTATTTTTGAAGGAGCAGTTTGAGAATACTCTGATGGTCAGCTTTAATATAATCAGTAGATACAGTCGTCAGTCCCTCTTCACACTGTAGGGGATTCACATGCAGGACGCAGAGCTTCACCGTATATAGGTTGATCGGTGCTAATGAACAGTGTATCCAGAGAGCGGCGTTGAAGTCCTAGGAAGCATGACTGCAGGGGAAATTTGGCTACTAAGGAACGGGAAGAGTGTTGGTAGTGTTTCGTCGGGGTGGTCGACCACCGGCGCCTTTGTGTGTGACGCGTGTGGTGTGATCTTTGCAATAAGCGGCCGCCACCGTCTGTTCGCATCCTTCTCTTTTTTTCGCTGTTTCCTGGATTTCTCGCCTGATTTCATGCCACCGCCTCCCATCAACAGTGGCGAGATTCGCTATCACGAGATAATTTTTTTATGTTATGAACATGTGGAACTTTGTTTTCATTCTTTTTCATTACAACATGCTGTTCCCACGATGCACACACTGCGGGGTTGATGGGGAAATACTTTCAAAAACTCACTGCAAAATGTTTCTTTTTCAGCATTTTCACCAGAAACCAGCTCATCCCTAGACGACTCTGCTTGTTCGTTGTGAGTTTTTGAACTGTATACTTGATAATCATCTTTTCATTGATTTGACGCTAGCCATCACTGGATGGTTAGCATTCAGAAACAGAACCGTTCCCGTTATCAGAAAAACGAAGATCTGTGATTATATTAGCTTGCGTGTTCACGTGGCCTGATACTACCGCAACCCTACTTAAGCAAGGTGGTGCCTTCTTTTACGACCTCACCTGTTCTATCGGGTCAGATTTTCGAAGCTCATAAGGCAATGCTCAAATCCAACAACCCGTATTTCTTTTAACTCCTTGTGGTGATGACCGAGAGGTCTCTGTAGAAGGTTCATTGCGCTTGTTGAATCTATTCTGCCAAGTTTGACGTTGATTTATTCGTTTTGTGACCTCGTATATAGTTCTGATTTATAACAAGGCGACGTTCTAGACGATGCCAAGTGCGATCAAGTTTGCCCATCTCTCATTACCGGGTGACAGCCGCACTTACGTGGCTACGTAATGACCCATGTCGCGCCATGTCGCGCCATTGACCTGTGGCACGACTGTTATATCAATTAGGGTAGTATCAGCGGTTGTAACGAATGAATCGTCGAGGACTTTACTCGTTTGCGTGGCATTACCTTTCATTCCTGCTTTTTTGTAGAGAATTAATTTTTGAAAGACGCGGTTTGAACTGAACTTATCTTTGTGTTAAAAGTTCATAAAACGTACATTCAGTAACCAGTAAGTGCTCGTGTCCTGACAGAAGAAGATTAGTATCTCATCCAAGATGGTAGGTAGTGGCCTTAGTACGTGTTTTAATGTAGGGCATTCCTACACGAAGGCTGGGATTCGTGAAATGAGCACTCCACCATTCCTAAAACCGAGCAAACCACCGATGCTTAGCGGGAGTGGCCGTCATATAGACTAAACGCTTGGAGACGAATGATATGAAAGTCGGTTTGCTAACCTGGTTTCGCTTCTTTAAGCGTTCACGGATCCTAGCCCAAATGGTCTTTTACAACAATCCGCAATGAATTCCAATGATTATGCATCTTTCTTTCCCGTGTGCTAAGGTTCATTCATCTCTTCGGTGATCTTTCAACCAGTGTGGTGGTGGAAAGTCGAAATTATCATATTTCCTGTCATTTCAAGCCGTTTTGGCATCGCAACTCCTGAGTTGTAGTAAAAAGTAATAGAAGTGATTCAGATTGAGGTGCTTAAACCACCCTACCAAACGAGGACATTTGGTCTCGTCTGGCTGTAGACCTAATATTCTCCACCGCGTTTAGGATTCATATCTGGCATCGCTGTATCTTGAACATTTCACGGCCATCGAACGACTTCAGTACCTGCGTGCAATCGCCTTAATTTTTGGTATGGATCACACATTTGTTCGGCGTTGCTCTTAACAGTCCATGGTAAATGTTCTAGTCCAATCCGAGTTTCTTCGAGAATATCATGCTTTGTTAGTGAAGCATCCAGACCAGCCGGACAGTTTTCCGAGCGTGTAAGTGCCTGACTCGATGACCCTCCTTCGCTGCTATCGTTTCATCTAGGAGTAGCGCAACCGCCCACCAACACCGACAGACGCACTTTCGCTGGCCGCGCTCCGCGAGTCACCGTTGAAGGTCGTCTCTTCGACAGCTACCTTTTCTTGACCATCTAACCCCGCGGACTTATGACGTATTCGAACAAGTTCAACATCGACGACGTGATTCGCCTCATCGCCCTTCGAAATGTCCTTCTCGAGCGCCCTTTGACGCATTCTCGAGCATGCCGTCCAAACACCATCCATCGAATATTTTGCCCATATTTACCCTCTTCATAAAGACCTCTTGGCTATCGATTGAATTTTATGGTTTACAGAAGAATATTTCTGTGAAAATTCGTTCCAGATGCCCTAGAAAAACGATGCATTATCACAGTACAAATCTGTACATCGGAATCTTGCCCTCGTTGTTTCCGAAAAAACTCACTTACCATTGTATTTTGACGTATTGATCGAGTTTTGCAATTTCTAATGTAACCATTGTAAGCTATGGGGTTCTAAGTCCACAAGTTCTATAGACTTTGTTTTGCTGATTAGTTTTTCGGGTCGCTGTGAACGTCTTATAGAACCAGAAGTGTCGATCACGTCAAAAACCATTCTCTCGGCTTCGCCGCTTATCAACTGACTCGGTGGTGTGAGATTTGAGGTCTCCTCATGCGTTGTTATCGTGCCACCTTCTCTCTTCCAATATTCCAGCTGTCTTTGCTCTGAATTTTCAGTAACAGATCCGATATTAGCTTCCACTTACAGGAACGACAGTGGCTGTGTGGCTCACAGCAATATGAGTGGACCGGAACGAAGGACCATCCACATGAGCCACTACCAGGGTGGCACCCTGAAAGTAAGTTTCCTTGGTTTCCATTTGGCTTTCTAAAAAGTTCGTTTCGACCATCTACTTTTGTATTCTCATGCGAATTTTAGGATAAGCTCGATCAGGGTGACAAAGTCTTCAAAACTGTTGAGGATTTTGTCACTACCTATGTTGAAGATCCCAGCAAACGCCGACCCATCAGAAAGGTACGCTTTGCTTATGGGTTACCCTACCCATAACATCTCCATCGGTTCTCTGTTACAGATGCTGGTTGCCACAAATGGTATTGCTGCTGTTCGTTGCATACTTTCGATTCGAAAGTTGCTCATGCAACTCTTCCGCAACGATCGCATTATTAAATTCATTTGTTTGACAACAGAACAGGAAATTCGTTCAAATGCTGGTGAGTTTTCAGTTTTCGAATGTGAGCTGAAATCTTCAAATACAACTTTGCATATTTCTTCCTCATTGATATGCTTCTTAGCCTTCGTTACTACGATTTGGTCTCGTGTTTTCTCATGGTTCATCATTTTGTCTACATTTCTCCTCTTACAAAGGTTCACAAAATTCTTCATTCAACTGTGAGATTTCTGCGAAGAATTCTTGTTGTCTACAGTACTCAGATGTTTTGTATAGACATCTATCGCCCTCAGCGCATCTAACAATTATATGCTTTTAACTACATCTGTAGCAACGGTCGCTGTATAGATAATCGCACATATTTTCACCATAACTTCGTTCTTTTCGTTTTTCGCCTTGGGGTTCTTCTGTATGGAACTGTGGTCATTTGAGAGGCAAGAATATACCGAATTCAACTCCTCGACCGATCATAGGAGAGGAACTTTTTTTTCTCATGATGGGACCTGGTTTCAATGGATTGTTTTGATTATTGTTTTAAAAAATGTGGTTCAATCAAGGATGAAACAGTTTCGCAACCGCAAGTGCTGCCTGATAACTGATGTATTCTCTTTTCTCCCGTTTTTGTTACTGTTATCGCACATATTGTTTCGCCGTCACTGTAATGGATTCTCGTTGCACATGCCTGTTTCCGTTTGCAGCACATGATCACATATTTTATCTTCAGCAAGAGCTGCGGAATTAGTGTTCCCTCTTCCATTTTTTATTTTTTCTTCTAATGGATGTTTTTGAAGCATTTGTAGTGTATTATCTGTTCATTGTGTTGCAATCATAATCTTTTTTTCTACGTACTTTGTTTTCTATGCACTTTCTATGATTAGTTTTGCAGATCGATTTCTCATATGGAACTTTTCTTAATCATATATAGAGATCTTTCGCTATTTTATGCTTCCATAGCTTCAGTTCGCTTCTAGTATGCTCGGGGGGGGGGGGGGGGGGACGGTTATGTTGCACTTGTTACCTCCGAAAATTTTTGGAGAGTTTCTCCGCCCCTCCTATTATCGGGGTACATTTACCTTATTGAACTATAATCGGCCCTACCATTCAACTTTTGCTCACCATCTGCAAACGATATGCTGGGTTTCTGAGGAATATTGGCGGGAATTGAGTATTTGTAGCTAAAATTGCAATTTTTATGTTAAACGGCAAGCACCAAATTTCTACATTGTTGCTCGCTCGATCTCGGTTGTTGTTGTGTTTATTTTTTGAAATGTAATTTTTCTTGGAACTTCTTCTCGTAGTAAAGCGGACTACATCAATCAACAGAATTGAAATCTACATAAAATTACCGAAATTACATGAAATGAAATTGTTCAATTTCTTTTCTCAACGACTGCAGATTCTTCGCTGTATTGTATTTATTTCAAATTAAAGTGAACAAATAAGGTGAATACAGCTACATCACCGATTTATTTACGTTGCATCTTTTCAGAGTATCTGAAACTCGCCGATCATTTCGTATTCTCTCCTGGTGGTGACAACAGAAACAACTATGCTAACGTTGAAGAAATCGTTAACCATGCAGTTGAGAAGGGGGTAAGTTGCACAAGCATAGTCAATACAGTTTGGAAATAACCAGTTCTTTGAAGGTTGACGCTGTATGGGCTGGCTGGGGCCATGCTTCGGAAAATCCAGAGCTTCCGAAACAACTATCGGCTCGTGGTATAGTCTTCATTGGACCACCGGCTAGTGCTATGTTTTCTCTGGGTGACAAAATTGCCTCGACCATCATAGCTCAGGTGTGTTTGTTTGGGCGCTCCGTCAATTCAAAAAATTGTCACATAACTGACGTTAGGTATCCAAATTTATCTGAATAGTCGCTTTCAGACATTGGACATTCCGACCATTGAGTGGTCTGGTAGTGGACTGAAGCTGAACCTAAGCGAAAGGAGAGGTCACGAGCATGTAACCATCACGCAGGACCTCTTTAATCAAGCCATAGTGTCTGACTTGTATGAGGGGCTAAGAGCTGTTGACGTCCACAAAATTGGGTACCCACTCATGGTAAGGCTTTTTTTAACGATAAATTGTATGTTTTCTCGCTTTTACATTTGGTGTGCCTATGCTCTGTTTTCTTGTGCTTACAAAATGGGGCGAATCGCAAATTATCCGGAAATTACTGGAGCGGGACCGGCGGTGGCTTGAAAGTTGTTTGCGACAATATTTTGGTTTCTTAAAGATTAATCTCTAATTTTTCCTATTATTTCAATTTTTTGAAGTTTCGGTGTATCCATTTTGTCCTTATTTCTTTGTATTTTTTGACTGTTTTTTTATTGTAATAATTTTGGCCAGTATTTTTTTATTTCTTCTATTAACGGAGCCGTTCAGATCAAAGCATCGGAAGGTGGTGGTGGCAAAGGTATTCGAAAATGCAAAAACGAAGCGGACTTCAAGGAGAACTTTGTTCAAGTACAGACTGAAGTGCCAGGTTCACCCATATTCATCATGAAATGCGTAGAGAACGCCAGGCACATCGAAGTACAGCTCATTGCCGATAGGTACTTTCTATCCACACCGTTGTTTTTTTGTTTCGGTTGTTTGTTTTCTATACTAATTTTACTGGCTAGCTTAATAGGTACGAGAACGTAATCCCGGTGTTCACACGTGACTGCTCCATCCAGCGACGGTGTCAAAAGATCATCGAAGAAGCGCCAGCCAGCATAGCTCCCAAGGAGACTCTGCGCCGAATGCAAGAAGTAAGCCTCGCTGAATATCTATCTTTGACGTCCAAATATCTTCTCATTCCATAGGACGCTGTGAAAATAGCTAAACTTGTGGGTTATGAATCGGCCGGTACTGTTGAGTACATGTATTTGCCCGATGAAGACAGATACTTTTTCCTCGAACTTAATCCCCGGTTACAAGTGAGTGGTTTTTTTGATGTGCGAACAATTACTTTCTTACTAGTAGCTGCATTTCTTCTCCAGGTGGAACATCCCTGTACTGAAATGCTCGCCAGCATTAATATTCCCGCTATCCAACTGCAAATCGCTATGGGTCTTCCGTTGAACAGGATAACCGACGTCCGTCTTTTCTATGGTAATCCTTTGAAGGTTGCTTTACGTATATATTTCTCTTCCTGAGCACTTGAGAATTTTCTCTAGGACTCGATCGATACGGGACTACACCACTACCAGAAGAGCTTGTACTTACCGACACTGAATATAGCGTTATTGCTGCTCGGATAACATCTGAGGTATGTCTTGTTTATTTCTCATGTATTCTTCTGAACGCTCCACATTTCATTTTTTTTTTTGTAATTTGACGAATATTCGAGCCTCTCTTCATGTAATATGCACCTCTTTTCAATCATAATTGCACTAGGGTGATACACCGTTAAATGTTGTTTGCCATTTGAACTTCGGCGAATATTAGCTCAGTGACGTGTATTTTCTACTGTACATCAGCATGATGTAAGCTTCATATTCGAAGTGAGAATACTTGTGAGAATACTTAGTGAAAATACTTTTTTTAAAATGTTACCTTCAAACTTTACTACTTTTGAAATGGTGCGGTACGTCATACGCATGAAGCGAGTGTACATATATTGCAACGCTTGATACTCTGAATTGTATAGGTATAGGCTGTATATGATATGTAGGAAAGCTTCAGCACTGTAATATAAGTATTCACGATCAGGGTGTGAAATCTGCTGCCTCTTTTGAAAGGATTGCAAATCATTATAATCTGTTCACCTGATCGCATTCTTTTTCAAAGGTGCATTCGGAACTATTTCTTTAGCCGAGCAGTGAATTGAACTCTCAAGTTTCTTCTCTAAGTTTTTCTCTATTTGCTTCTCTTCTAGTTGGTGCACACGCTTTTTGGAAGACATCTCTAACAAAACAACTGGGAGAACTTTTTGTCGGAACTATGGTCTGAGTACGTACAGAGAACCTAATCTTCCGATCACGATTCGTTCTTTCAGGATCCCGAGGACTTCTTCCGACCTTCCACCGGATCTGTTGAAGTGCTAAACTTCCGATCCGCCCAAAATGTTTGGGGATACTTCTCAGTATCGAGCGCCGGAAAAGTCCACGAGTTCGCGGACTCGCAATTTGGTCATCTTTTTGCTAGAGGTCGCACACGGTAAGCATTTAGCACTCCGTAATCTCCACTCATTGTTATTACTAATAATTTTCGCATTAGTGTGCAAACTGTTAATGGTGATTATTCAGTCACGAAGCCGTTTCCGTGATGTTGTGTGCTCTGCAAGAACTAGAACTGCGAGCTTCCTTTGCCTCTCAGGTCTCATATCTTGTTGATATGCTTAAGGAGCCGGACTTCACCGAGAATCGTTTTAATACGCAGTGGCTTGATAACCGCATCGCTAACAAAGTCCTCCAAGTGAGTGCAAACTGTTCCCCATCTTGCCCGAAGATGTGTTGTTATGAAGAATGATGTTTATTTATCTCCGTTTAGAAAGCTCCACTTCCAAGGCATGAAATGATTGCCATAAGTAGTGCTGTTATTGGTCATGCTCGAGTTACAGCGGCTTTTAATAACTTTAAGAATGCAGTTGAACGGGGACAGGTCTGTTTATATTTCAATACCATTCCGAGCAATGATTAGGTCATATTCTGTTTTTAGGTAATTCCTACTAAGGATCTCACAGAGACATTCCTTTTCGATCTCGTCAAAGACATGAGCATTTACAAAGTCATAGTAACTCGAAGTGGACCACTTAACTACATTATTACGCTTAATGGTGGCAAGACACAAGTGGAAGTCCGTCTACTTGGTGACGGTAGTCTACTCGTTACTCACCAAGAACGCAGTTACACGTGTCATCTGGAAGAAACATCCGACAAGTTTAAGGTAACTTTTCCTGCCACTTCATCCACAGTCATGTTACATCTCACAGGTTTTCTGGGAAGCCTTCTCAAATCCTACATAATTAATGCTTCTTCAGCTTTTTTTCACTGTCATATTTTTTTCAGTTCTCATCGTTTTCCTCTTAAGGTGACCATTGGACGATCTATCGTTGTATTCGAGAAGGACAATGATCCAACGATTTTGAAGTCACCATACACAGGGAAACTACTCGGGTACAAGAAACAGAACAGAGTACGTTATTGTACTTCCTTATAGGTGCATTTTACGATAACCTGTTTACGTGTTAGTGATGAGTTATGTGATCGATCTTTGGATAGGTTCGCACTCTCCTTTCTTTTTTTAATTAAATTGTATTTTCGTTAAGAGATTAATGAGGCACTGTGAAGTGCGTCACCGCCCGACTTTAGTTTAACATAAGAGAGGGTTTTGGCTACGCATACGCCTTATACGCAGGAAGATTTTCGGATGCGTTTAATATACAAGTTAGTGCTTTATCTTCCCAGATGAATCTGGTATACACTTACCGAGTCTGGAGGGGATCGAAGTATTGACCGGGTACCCATGGTTCCTAGAAAAGAACGCAACATGCGGCCGCGAATTTTCGAATTCCCTTTACTTCATCATAGTCATATTGTTCGGTGAACCTTTTTTTTTTTTTTTTGCCCTTCCCCTTCCAACACTTTCCGCCAGCAACAACCCTGTGCTACCTTTATTTGCAGGCCTTTTTCGATATGGATTCAGTCTGTTCATATTTAAACTTTGTTCTTAAGTTTGTTGTGCGAAAAGACTTGCACAGCTCAAAAAATGACGAAATGCTAGAACATAAGTAACCAAAAAGGAAACGAAAAGTGGTCTCAATGCGTGTATATCGACTCGTTCACATCTAACGCGAGCAGCATTGGTCAGATGTGTCGATTAAATTTGTGCCGTTGTAGTATGATGTAGAACTTTTAAGGTCGGCAGATCCAGTTAGAAATCCCTGGTAATTTATCTTCGAAAAAAAAAGAACCTTTTGGGACAGCGGTGTCAATGAAATAACGCATGTAGCGCTGACAGAGGCGAAACCCCTTGCAGTTTAAGCGATATCTGGAATTATCGGGATCTGAAAGAGGGCGTGGTAAAGAGCGTCGGCGGTCGATAACTTCTTATCAGTCGCAGTCAGCTGATAAGCGATACATTCTGCGGGCTCAGCGGGAAAAAAGCTCGCAAGATTTATTAAACGTCGAAATAATTTGCGTGCGAGTATTCCATCTTGTCAGAATATCGGTACTGGGCAACAAGGAAGCAGCAATTCCTTCTTCTAACCCAAAACTTTTTCTATGTGTTACAGTAAGTGTGCACTAGTTGGGAAGAAACCAGATATTACTGCAATGGATAGAACGGTTAAATCGGAAAAGCGAGGATGGACTGGCATTAAGGGTGGATACGGTACATGTCATTCAAACCATCACTAAATCGTACGGATCGTAAGTAATACTGCTTTCTCACATAGCTATTAAACACCTCCACCCTATTATAGTCAAATCGTCTGGTATTTGCCCGCGACTACACTATGTGTGCGCAATAAAAGTGAGCGAAAGATAAGTTAGGAGTAAAGTGTGGAGTAAGTATCTGAATGCACCAATCGTATAGCAACGGTACCGCCCTATTTTTTCTCGAGATGTCCTCATACCTTGTCTTTGTCGAGCCCTATTCACTCACATCTCACTATACTCTATTACCAGGAATGGGTCGGAGTTGGTGCTGTTTATGCTTCTGTGGAATCAATGAAACTCGTGTTCAACGTCGAAGTGAAGAAGGCTCCTGGAAGGTGAGCCTTCAGCAGAACTATATCCTGTTCGCCTCTTTGAATTTATTTTCCACGTTTAGACTAGAGCACGTTGCCAAGGAAGGCGATCTCTTGTACCCAGGATCTGTAATTGCTCGTCTAGTCGATCAGAAGGATGGGGAGAAGTACAAACCGAAACCTTTCCTGGAATCGTTCCCAGAATGGGCCGAGTTTTCCGAGAGTGAGCGAGTACTACCTGAGACAAAGAGGCACAACAATTGTTTGGACGTAAGTTTGATTTTTTTCTCAGTTTATTCGCTCAGAAAACTGTTGACTTCAGATGTGCATGAATATTCTCAACGGTTCTATCCCTCCTGGTGCCGAATTCAGCATGAAGTTTCTTGTTGAGGAACTGTTTTCCTACCTAGAAAGCTTGACACTGCCTCATGCTCTTCTTAAGGTTTGTTAATTTTTAAAAGGGCGATAGTCATTCACAGCCAAGGCCTTGTTTTTAGCAAGCTCTCAGTCCAATGGTAAACCGTATTCCCGAAAAGTTCTCGTCTAAGATGAAAGATGCGATGAAGAATGATTCAATGCAGAACTTCGCTACGATCAAGGTTCATTTGTGCTCTTCCATTTTCTGTAGGCTGATTGGACAACGTCTCCTTTTCCAGTCCATCCTTGATGAGTATTTCGGTACGCTGAGTCATACGGAATGGGAGACCGCAAAAGCAGTCTGCAATACGGTTTATCACATCTGTGAAAGGCGGGTTCCCCGTACCTGATATAGCGAAAGTTTCTCATGATCTAAATCTAGTTGTTATAGGTTTGAGAACGGTGTACTGTCGAATACGAGTTATGTGCTCAACTCACTTTTGGCTGAGTACAAGCAGTGTGAACGGTTTTTCGAGGGCCGGGTTTATGATGACGCTGTGGCTTTACTTAATGAAGAAGTTCGTTGCTGGATATATTCTTATTATTCTTGAATTCTAATTTTCCTTCTTGACAGTTCGGTTCTGACAAAGATCGTGTTGTGGCCATGATTTACTCGCACACTCAACTGAAAGGAAAAAACAAATTTATGCTGGCGTTACTGGAAGCAGTCGAGAAGCGTGGCATGCATCTGGTATTTTTTATTCTATTCGTTCTCTTTAACTTTTCTATTATTCGTTCTATGTGGAACCTCAAGAGATCCATGGCTCTGCCAAGTATTCCTTTTGCTTAGGTTACCCCTCTAATGGACAACCTTCGAGAGATCGGTAATATGTTCCATACGGATGAGGTCTGTAATCAAGCTAGGCAACTTCTTTTGCAAAACAGTCGGATTAAGTACAGAAAGTTCTTGAACAAGGTATGTTTCTATGCAAAGTCACCCATTTCATCTATTTTCACTAACACTTCTTTAGATTGTTTGGGATATTGAAAAAGTGAACCTCGCTGACAGAGACAACAAAGAAGTGCTGCCGGTGAAAGAAGCTGTGACAAAACTCAGAGGACTCTTCGAGCAAATGATGGATAGCGGAATGACTCCTAAGGACATGTTCAACACAAGTCCATGGGCTCACAAGGCCATCCATGAGTTCTTCTTTGATGAGAAACTGGCTGATTTTGCCATTCGCGCCTACATCGGATTGCACTTCGCTGTCGACGATGTTACTTGTACGGCTTTACCCTGTGCAAATCAAGATGCGAAAGTATACGACTTCTTCGTGGACAACTCCAATCTTGTGTATGTTTCGTTTCTTCTGCTGTCGCGATACTGCACGTGGAGTGTAACACCCCAGCGTCGCCGTCGCTCAGCGACATTGACATTGATATCGATTGATCGGCGTGGTCGCGGCGCGCCTCACTCGGCGACAGTCTGCATCAAAATGATTTTCGCTTAAAGGCAGTCTCCAGGCGAAATTTTGATTCCCCATACTTGGCATTGTCCGGCCCTCCTGGACGAGTTGATTGCAAATTAACAGTTTTAGCCCTCCGAAACCTTCAAATTTGTAGTTCTTGTGCGGTCAAGAGTCAGATTGTGGAAGAGTTGTTTGGTGAAAAGTAAAACCGTACGGTGAAACTTTTTGAAATTTTGTATCTTGAAGAAAAGATGTTGAATTATTCAGAATCTTGATTTACAATTTACATTATGGCTTGAAAAGAACTTTGTATGTGAGGAATTGACATATTTTTGACCGGAAACGAACAGAAATTAATGTAATGAAGAGTGTGGTTGCACTGGATTTCTGCATGTCTTCTCGACTATTGCTGCCCGAGTTGTAAATAGGGGCGACTGGTAATAATTCTACACCTATCCTTCATTAAAACCGTTGAATTCAAAAGTTCGGTGTGAAAAATTCTTATGCTGATAGAAGACTATTCTGTGGCCGAGTTGCATTACCTTCATTTGTGTGGTACACGCGGTGAACTCTTAAACATTACGAGGAACATTTACAACTTGTTCTTGTCCTTTTTTTGGCTGTTTCGATAGTAGTTATTTTTCCCGGATTGTAGTCAAAACTAGGGGCCTGTAAAGATCAACCGACCTGTCAACCTAAAGGACACGGGTTCAACAAGTCAAGACCTGTTGGTGTGAGTGTCATCTGCAGTGTAGGAAAGCGAATAGGTACCTGTTACTACTGTTAAGCGGTGGGACGTGCCTGGATAATCTCAAACATGGTTCAACATGTTTTCACGAAGTCCTGTAAGGTGTGGGCTGCGCACTCTATCGGCTTGGGTACTATTAGTGAGAATCTTGCCTTGACACCGTCTCTAAGCGCCGCTAACCCACCGCGTTACTCTCCACGTGGATTATACCATCAGCGTTATGAGTTGCATAATGTTACATGACTAAAACCCCACCTATTTCAGGCATTACATGATCTCTCCTAGCGTTGAAAGTAATCAGTACCTCTCCATAGTCAAGCTCAGCGTGAACCGTGACAATTTCATGCAGGCGATAACTCACGAGAATTTGGTAAGTGCCAAACTTGTTACCCGTATATCCTAGAGTATTCATTTGTTTGCCTTTTCCTTTGTTTCTGTTGCAGTATTTTTTTCTGAATTTTGCACTTCAGATCGATTCTTTGGTGAGCAAGTTCTCCGAATGTGGAATCAAGTCAAATGGCATCCGATCGCAGCTTCGCGTTACTTTGTTGGTAAATGTTATACAGCCAGCAACTCCCACACAGTCGAAGCAGGGGTATCGTGAAGCACAGCTTGAAGTAATAGACTACATGTAGGAATTGATAAGCAAATACCCTAATTTCGTTCTTCAAGGAGCTCCCAGAACATTCGGACTACGACGATCAAATTGTCGCTGAGGCAGAGAACGCCTCGCAAGTTATCCGCAGTGCTTTGGCAGAGAAACTCACTGCTGTCGACATCCTTACTCACGTTCTTGTGTGTAATTCGTGCAAACCACTAACCCAGGTAATGGATTAGTCTACAGGTATTCGAACTGCTACCAAATACGAAGTTTCAGGTAGATCTACTTGGTTCGGAGCGTCTGGAGCTATGGCGTTTACCTTCTGAAGCTCGGCTTGTTTCTGATCGTCTATCCAACTTGAACGTGTTCAAGTACGATGATCCGGACAAGCGATTCTCTAGGTTATTCGTACGCGAAATGCTCGAGATTCCTATACGCACTGTGGAGGATAGGTTAGTTCCGTTATCACCATATTCTTCATTACTTTTGACTTCGAAATGAAAAAAATAGGCTCAGCAGAGGCATTGTGTTGCCCTTTAATCATTGGAATCGCATGGAAATATCGGATTCATCCCGAAGAAAATATTAGTTTTGTTGCTGCAACCCTTCGCTAACTGTCACATTCGTTTTTGGCTCCTTTTATTTAGTTCCTGATTCTGAGCATAATTCTGAACTTCTGCACTTAATTTCTGTTTGATAAGCGGGATGTTTTATGTTTGTTTTATTGTGATCTATTGGATAATTTTTTTCTAGCTTCGAAGAAATTGGGGATACTGTCTCGGCACAACTGGATAGTGCATGTGGAGCCATCAACGTTGCCATGCGGAAGTTCAAGAAGTCAGTCAATTTTCCGTCGTATTTATGTTCTTTATTTAATATTCAAAATTGCGACGCGCTAAAAGGTGAGTGTATTTTCAGGAGCGACGCGGGATTATGGTAATATTCACGTTTACTTTTCTTTTTGTTTTCTGCATGGTAACACCCACAGCGCCATAATTAGTAGAAAAATCAGAGTAGAAAAACAATGTAGATGCTTGTTAAACCATATAGAGCTACTTAGTAGTCGTCCGTGTTTTGGTAATTTGAGTTTCTTGTTATTCACCTCTTTCATGTTTAAGGAATATCTATGTGTCAAACCATGTGTTCCTCTACGTGACATTCCCAAAAATGCTACCGACCTTCACAGCTGATTACCAGGACGATTTGGATGCTTTGTTCGAGGAGGCAATTAAGGAACAACGGGAAGTTCTGTACAAGCATCACGTCACGGAGGTAGGTATTTGCTGTTGCGTGCCGTTTCATAAGGATTCTCCCTTCTACTATATCATTCTTAGGTGGAAATTGTTTACGCGAAGCTGTCAGCAAGCGGAGAAGTTCGCCAGCTGTGGAAACGACGAGTGAAGTTCCTGGATGAAACTGGTGTCACCCCTGAATTCGGCATATACGATGAGCACAAAGTGCGTTTGGTGAAGCCAATGTCTTTATTCGCTTTGTTTTATATTTGTTTCATTTGAAAATACTTCTAGACCGTTATATATCCACGCAAGTTGTCTCATTTGCTGTACGGAAATAAGCTTGCCGCTCATTCCAAGATCAAGAAGATTGAGAAGAAGCGGTCTTCAACGAGGTACTTTCCTTAGGAGTGTTCGTTGTTGCCTCATTTATGACTGTTCTTCTTCTGCAGGGCAAACGGTACCACCTACGTTTATGACTATCCAACTTTGATTGGACGGGCTTGCCTTGAGGAATGGAAAAAGCTTCAAGATCGATCGGAGGCCAGAAAAGAGGGAACGGATTTGTTCAAACAGTTAGTGCTCTGAGTTTTTGCTATACTTATGCGAACTGATTCAGCCATTGTTTAGACAATTTGCACAGCTCACACCTGTTCAACGTGCCGCTTATCACAATGGTGACTACCGACAGTTCTTCACCGAAGAGGAGTTGGTTGTGAAGGTACATTCAGATCACATGAAATTCTTTGATAATAAAATTATTTAGTTGCAGTTTACTACATGTCTTTTTTATTTTTATTTGTATGTTAGGCTGTTTTTGTGTTAACTCTCTTTTCTTTTTAGAATGACGAGGTTGTTCGAATATCCGATAAGGACGAGCTGAAGAAACGTGCTGACAACTGTAACAACGAGTCTGGAATGGTTGCCTGGCAGTTACGGTAATATAACTTACAGAATGGTCTTTAGTACAAGATTTGTGCTATTCTTCAATTGATTGTTTTTATAGATTGTATACACCTGAGAAGCCCTTAGGTTATACCATTATTGCAATTGCTAATGACATAACGTTCCAATCGGGATCTTTCGCAACTCCTGAGGATATGCTGTACAGCTTGGCTTCCGAATACAGCAGAAAACACAAGGTTTGTTCTTGATAGAGTGCGTGTGTGAGCGATGAGCGCATGTTGTTTGCAAGTCATTTGCATGTTGTTTGCACGCATTACTTGGCTCATGCTCATTGCAGTTTCTTGCAGTTCCCTCGTGTCAATGTTTCCTGCAACTCGGGAGCTCGTATCGGACTGTGTGAAGATGTATCAAAAGTGTTCCGAGCAAAATTCAAGGTATGGTGTTTGTTGTTATTCTGCCCTGAATACTGTGACGGTGATTTGACGCAACTGTACGAGATATTCCCTCATCGCTCCTATTTTCTCACAGGACCCCAATCATCCTGAAGAAGGTTTCGAGTATTTGTACGTGGACGGATGCGAAGAAGAATCGTTGAAAGGTCAAATCGTTTACGAAAAAATGCCCAATGGATTGCTTCGTCTGAAGGCTGTGGTTGGAAAACAGGTAAGAGCAGTTGAGGTATTTTCTTATTTTGTAAAACGTTTACTTATGGATTGATTTTGTAGAAAGTTTACTTATGGAATAGTTCAAAAAAAAAACAAAGCAAAACATCTCGAATATTTGAGTAGTGCCTCACCCTTCGAAAAGGTAGAAATAGTTGTGGCGATGCATAGGTTGTGTGATGGGTACCCCTCGTAATTTCTGTTTCTACCAAAATCTCTAAATTTATCACTTGTTTCAGTAGGACTTGAGTTTGTGATATCAAATTAATTTCGTTGCGGTTATCTTATTCTTACATGTCTTCAGAATGAGAACATTGGTGTGGAGAATTTGCAAGGATCAGGTATGATAGCCGGAGAAACATCGGCGGCTTATGATGAAGTACCTACATACTGCCTTGTCACCGGTAGAACCGTTGGAATTGGAGCGTATACCGCACGTTTGGCTCATCGTATAGTACAGGTGAGCTTTCACTCTTTCCCCGATTTCAATAACGGGTTTATGGTTAATACAGTCAATCTGGTGTCTTTTATAACATGGGTCAAACTATTGCTTACAGACTCGTTCTTCTCATCTTATACTTACGGGTGCACCTGCTCTGAATACTTTACTAGGAAAAGAGGTAATTTATTTTCAATTCCTTGAATAATGTTAATTTCTGGAGTTGTTTAACATTGCTTTAACGTTCTCAATATGTATTGATTGTGGCCGGGAAGTTATCGTGTTGGCCAACCCATAATCGATTCGTATGGAAATCGATGTTGCGTGAACGATGACGTTTAGTTCTATAGTAGGGTGCCACAATCCATATTGAGAATGCTGACAGTGTTGCTGGACATTTTTTCTCAAGTACTTATTTTAGGTCTATACATCAAACAACCAGCTCGGTGGCATACAAATCATGTTCAAGAATGGAGTCACTCATGCCGTGGTCAACGATGATTTTGAAGGAATTTGTAAGATCATTCAGTGGATGAGCTATCTTCCAGACGAGGTTGGTATGGTCCTTTTAGAGCAATGGTTGTATAATTAGTCGGAGAATACCTGCAAATCTCGAGAAAACATAACATGAACTTCTTACTGAGGACAAACCGGCATTTAGACGCCATCATTCCCTTACCGTCGCACCATTGGATTTGATTCTGCTCCGCGGCCGGTCCAGTTCACTATTGAGCCCAACAAGCCATACGACGTTCGACAGCTCATCGATAGCGGTGATGCTGCGGATATTCATGGTATCTGTGACTCCAACTCCTTTGACGAAATCATGAATGATTGGGCAAAGACGATAATTGGTTAGTTGATTTGTTGATTCTTCTTGGTCATGTGGTTCTCCACCTCACTGATATTCCAGCTGGTAGAGCACGAATTGGAGGCATTCCTATCGGAGTAGTCTCGTCTGAGCTCCGCAACGTGATGTCCGTGAGTCCAGCTGATCCTGCTTCACCGAATAGTCAGTCAGTTGAAGTGCACCAAGCTGGACAAGTGTGGTATCCGGATTCGGCGTTTAAAACTGCTGAAGTTATTGGAGACTTCAATCGGGAAGGACTTCCGCTTCTGTTTATTGCATCATTACGTGGATTTTCCGGTGGACAACGAGGTATGTGATTCATCCAAATAACGGACCTGAATACATATGAATTTGTAGCAACGCTGCGCTCCTCTATGAAAAGGAGGTCCTAATAGTTTTCACAGTTCTTTAAAAGAATTGTTACTTTATTTCAGACATGTTTGAGATGGTGCTCAAGTTCGGTGCGCAGATTGTCGATGCTCTTCGGATATATCGCATGCCCGTGATCATCTACATTCCGTGTCAAGGAGAACTTCGTGGCGGTGCTTGGGTGGTGCTCGATAGTAAGATCAACCCTGGCTTCATTAGCATGGTAGCAGACAAGGAATCACGAGGAGGTAACTTCTGCGCTTTGATTTGCTCTTCTTGACAAACGAATCTTCTGGTATACATTAACCCTGGCTGGTCTGGGCTGTTGTAATGAAACTTGTTAATGCGGCGTGGTTCGACGTATTTTTTCTTTATAGAACTCATCTTCACCGCAAAAAATGTTGAACAAAACTAAAGCACTCAAAGTCCAAATCCGCCAGTAAAGTTTTCAAAAGCTTGCTATAATAATATGTGATAAGTCCTCTGACCCAACTGAGGATAATCTTCTGACATCAGCTCCTAACGGGAATTCTCAACTTTATTCGAGAAATGTGAAGGTGTTTTTATTTTTTAAATCGAAAAACATAGTAGTAGTAGACTTCATGTGGAACTATTCAATCACGTATATATTCTATGCATGCTTTCCTTCATAGATAGGTGGAAACAAAAATGTTAGACAAAATTTGAGAACACGGAGGAAATTGTGGATTGAGTTCTTTAGTCCATTTTGAGTGAAGTTCAAACAAATCGCATTGGACTTCTGCATAGAACTACTCATGGAGCTCCAATTCATGTTCGAATTTCTTCCTTATATTACAGTTCGGAGATGAAAAATACCAAAAGATTTATCAAAAAGCCCTTGATCATATTTTGTTGTCCGCTACTTTTGTATATGTACACTTATTTCACAATATTCTTACCTGATGTTGTTTTCAGGAATTTTGGAGGCAAATGCAATCATTGGCATCAAGTTCCGTGGCGACAAGTTGCTTGCACTTCAGAAGAGAAATGACGAAATCATGCAGCAACTGGACGCGAGACTTCTCGAACAAATTGAGGTGTGTGAGCCGGTCCACTATTCACTGGAATATATTGCTTAGATCTAATTTCCAGTTGTATGGTGCCGAATCTGCTGAAGCCAACCATGCCCGAACGTTGATCACGAGGCGGTCAGAAGACCTGAAGAAGTCGTACAGAGGAGTCACCGTCGAATTCGCTGATTTGCATGATCGAGCGGAAAGGATGTCGATCAAAAAAGCTGTGCAGGTTCGCATATATTTGTTGCCAGTAGTCTTTTGAGATTGCCACTTATGTGGTTTTTAGTCACACGTCTTTTCTAGACATTTACTTTTCCAAAATGTTATTTGGGTGAACTCGTAACTCGTAACACCTTAGTGTGTTGCATAGTGTGGGAAAACGGTGCACTCCAGCTGCTGTGCGAGTGTTAAACTGAAATACCTCTTAGTTGTCTTTTTACGTTCAAATTTGTTAGTGTAAGTCCGCGCAACCGCAGGAGCAGTTCATTTTGCAAGAGGGGGAGGGAGGGGTTGACCTGCTTGAGTGCACCAGTCGTGCAACAATGACACTGCCCTCGTTTCACCTCCCAACGTCTAGAGTAGCTGCAAGTATAAGTATTCAGCATTCACTATGTAACATTTGAAGGCAGCACTCACGGAAATTATCACTTCTGAAATGAGTCGCTTACCATGTAGCGGGCCGCTGGACAATCGCAACAGTAAGTTGAACACCTTGAATAGCCGCCTACCTGCGATGATACTGCCGTGGACACATCTGCCGATATGGACAAAAATGGCTTCGTCGCGCCAACTAACGCCATTGACAGGGTGTGCGCATGCGCTTCAGTGGGGGCTGGCTGGGTCACAGAAATCGTACCATTTGCAGGATTTCGTGGCGGGACCCATCACGGAACACTCGTCCGTGCCGTGGACACACGTGGGTACTATTGTACTTCAGCGGCCCCACTATCGACCCCAAACTCAAAGTCATGAATTCCTCTGAAAACTTGCACACAGGGGTAATTTGAGGTGCTGATCACGAACATCGTATCCATTTTGTGCCGTAACTCCGTTTTTGTAAGGTTACGGTAGGTATACTGTAGATACGGTATTTCACAAAATCCTCTCAAATTTTGCATAGAGGGGTTGTTTCAGGCGCTGGTCACGAGCATCAACTTTATTTTGCATGCCTCCTTCATTTTCTTCCCGAAACCGGCATTTTTCTCCCAATTTCCTGCCGTGTACCTACCGTATCTCTATGAAAACGAGATTACGGTCCAAAACGGATACGATATTCGTGATCAGCGCCTGAAACAACCCCTCTATGCAAAATTTGAGAGGATTTTGCGAAATACCGTATCTACAGCATACCTACCGTAACCTTACAAAAACGGAGTTACGGTACAAAATGGATACGATATTCGTGATCAGCACCTCGAATTACCCCTGTGTGCAAGTTTTCAGAGGAATCCATAACTTTGAGTTTGGGGTCGATAGTGGGGCCGCTGAAGTACAATAGTACCCACACGTGAAACATCGCCATCATTTTCTATGTTTTTTTTCTCGCGTGTTTCACGCTACTTCTTCGTTGTCGATGAGTTCATCGTCCCTAAAAACCCCAATATACCGCGAAATATTCAAAACAAAAATCTCCGTGTGTGCTGCCTTTAAAAAACTTTCCACTATGCAACATTTAATAAACCTTTTGCAGCATGTCACCGATCTCGCCAACTCACGTAACCTTTTCATTCAGATATTTAGGCTAGAAACGGCCAAGGTCCACTTGTGTGAACAGTAAGTCCCTATAAGCGTTATGGTTCGAGCGTTTCTATTTGTGCCATCTTCACTCTTTATTATTCGATTCAGATACCTTGAACGGGCTGATCGGCATACCACTCGGCAGGAGGCTTATAAATGGGTAGCATCTCGGTTTGCCGAGTTCCACCAAGGTGTTCTCTCTTTACCCCCCGCAGAACAGATGCTCGTTCTGGAGGAGTTTGTGGCATCCGGAACGTTCGATCATCTCGTTGATCAAGTACGGGAGGAATCCGTTGAGCGGTATGTTTTTTTTCTTTTGTTGTGTCGAATAGATTGCGCAATTTCTCGTAGTCACCCTTCATCTCAAGCCAAACTAATGCAGCATTTACCTGCTTTACGTGAACCAAAACACCCAGCCTCTTTTGATACATATCGACTATCGGTTGTTCGTGCCGCAGCGACACCAGCGATTTGTCGCTCGCGATCAATACTCACTATAATCGATGTAGCCGCGCAATAACGGAAGCGATTATGTGCATGGAGCATAGCAAGAGCTTAACAGAGAGCAAGCAACAGTTTGCTGCGTGATCCTGCCATGGTTGTCTAAGTGATGTGCTTTTCATGGTCATTCATTCACAATTACTTTTCCCTTCACTTTTGCATGATTGTTTTCATGGAACTGATTAGCATCATATCGTATATACTGTATAGGAAAAAGGAAGTTAGGAATTTGCTTGTTTAATACATCATTTTTAAGAAAATGCATACGTTTCCTGGTCAAAAAGAAAAGAAAACGAAACATATGAAGCTAATTTGTCCAGACTAATCGTGATTGGTATCTTCTATTTACAACCTAAATCGCCTTCTGTCTCTTCATTTTCTTTTGAGACGCCGGGTCTCTGCTACGTTTTGGTTTCCTTAGCGAGTCAAACATGGGGGAATATGCGCGTCTCAAGGGTGAAGTTTAACTATATTCTCTTTGGATTGGAATGCATGCTTATAGGGAGTTACTTATGATGTCTGAAAAAGAACTGCGTGATATGAAACGACTACTGGAGCGGTGTGCAGCTAAACGAAAACTCAGCTGGTAAACTACAGTCGGTGTCGATCCGAGTTTTATCGTGCAGGTTGTGTGGAAATTGTTGTGCTGGTCACATTAATAAGATATGCACCACTTGTCTACAATTTTAGCTCATATTGATTGTTCTCTTGATTTTTCACTTAATATTTTTGATACAACTTAGAAATTGTGCCCATTTGATTGTTTCATTTTAATACCCTTCATTTGTTTTTGTTAGTTCGCAAATGCGCCTTTCCTCTGCCCAATTCGTTATTGATGTGTTGATTTCAAAGATTATAAGTGTGGTTTTTTGTTTTCTCTTTTAATATCGATTGCCAGTCAAAATACCTTTAGCGAGTTCATTTCATTCATTGCCGTTCACGTGTCTCATCCGCATTATGTGTGGCGCATTTTTGTGCGTTTTTCGTAGCTGTCTAGGTGATGTCGCGTTCTTCTTACGAATGATCTACCATTGCTGCTTATTTCATTGCCTCAAGAGCCTATGCGCAGATTTAAGTTTAAGTTTCATCATATGCAGATGTTTTATATATGTATAGATTTTAATTATTATCGACGCCAACGATTTTTGTGATACATGCTTGGCTGAGAAATGTGTTGCTATCGGTGTTTTCTGTGAATTTCGAACCGTTATCACGGGCTCTTCCATATGTGATATAGATATACTGTGAACAATGAGAATTTCTATGTGTAACTACTTTCATTTACAATTGGTGTTATAAGTCACAAGGCGGATTTGTTGATCTATTGTGTTAGCATTGAACAAAGTATTTTTATCTATATCTTTGCAGTTGTACAGAGAACATTAGATATTCGTTCGTAACAATATTGCTAGCGTGTCCTCGCATTATCTTACCACTGAAATTTCATGGCGAAATGTAGCGCCGACGGAAATTTTGTCAAGCGTCAGTTTTCTGAATTGTGGAACAGGCAAATGCTCAACAGAATAGTAAGAGGGGAAGAAAATGGGAAAAAGCAAGGTGGGAAAGATGATCTACCTTGGCCATGAAAAGGATTACAGCAAACCAAATCAGCTGTTAGTTGCACTTTGTTCTCGCATTAACTCGTCCGAAAGGCTTTGGAACTGACCGCGTGATCGCAGCTAAAGTTGTTATAATATGATGGAGCTAAAGTACTTGAAGTTGTTTTGTCATGTACTTGTCGGAACGGAGAGGAAAACAAGGAATTTTCATCTATCCAAGGGAATATCGCTGTAAAAGGTGTATAACAAGCAAATGAAATCGGAAACCTTTCGACTACACGTCTCGGTTACTTTTGGCCTAACGCGTAGATCATTACATTAACAGGCATGGGTTTTCAGCACTGGTTTCAGTGTCCCCTAGGGTTGGAATATGGCAAGATCTTAGACGCAAAAATTTGACGATGCCTCTACTATAATCTCCAGTCTAGTTTCGGATGAACATCTTATTCGGATTCAGTTTCTATGCTGTCGGTTTCGGGTGAACATCTTATTCGGATTCAGTTTCTATGCTGTCGTTTTTCTTGTTGTTAGGTAGCCGCTATACGCGACGTGGAGTATAGCACCTTGCGTCGCTGCGCTGGCGACGGTCATGATCGATCGCCAACATTGGCGGCCTCAGACTGTTCATACTTCTTCGCGAGGCGGTGGCGACGGCCGCAACGTGTGCGACGCCAAGTCAACTGTGTTGTAATCTAAAACATTTGGAGGAAAAGGGGAACAGGGGAAAATTCTAAAGCATGACGTCGACGAAGCCGTTGCATCGCGCTTGCTAGCAGACTCGCCGCGAATTCAAGCCATCGCATGATTTTGAAAACAAAAATATAAACCGCACGTGAATGGGATTCACAACGTTACATCGCGAGGAGAGCCGCTAGTGAGCACGACGCTACCGTAATATTCGCATATTTCCACACGGAACCAATTGCACTTCCATTTAGAATTGGTGTTATAAGTCATAAGGCGGATTGCACCGTTGCGCACATGCAAACTCCTAAAACCATGCTTTTGAAAAGTTTGCATGTGCCCAACGGTCGTGTCGCGATGATGTAGAATCGCAGCTATAGGCGACCAACGCAACTGTCGCTCGTTGAAATACATCGATAGGCACAGTTATTACAGTCCCCAGCGACGGCGACGATGAGAAGTGACAGTTACAAGAAGCACATTCTTTTGCCGCTGCACAACTAGTGTTGTTGCCCAATTCGTCGCCTAAAACCAGTGACATCACAACATCAGCCATTCAAATCAATAATTTATCTATACGTAAATCAATGCTTCATTATACACGCTAGAATACTCAAACCAAGTACATTCAACAATTACTGAGCTATAAAGAATAGTACAAACGATACAATACGACACTGAACGGTTTTCTGAAAGACAACATAACGTTAATTTGAACTGGTTTCTCATGCTTGAGATACACGTGTTTATTAAATCAAGAATGCCTTAAAGCTATTATTAGTCTCTAATACTGGATTCTTGATGAAATGAGCATTTATGACTAGCTTTCACCGCACTGGATATGTTTGATCTCTGTGCTTAAGCACACAGAACCATGTGTGCTTTACAAAAAAAAATCACAGTACCTAGTAGTAATACTTGTGGAAATATGGTATTTCCTCAAACTGAGCAATTGAAAAATGCCTAGCAAAGTTGACAACTCTTCGCGCACTTAATTTTCATATAATCTTTGAATATTTGTTGTGTACACATGCCACTATTTGCCCATCGTTCACACCAGGATCTGTAAACAGGCTTTTTATAAAGGAAGTCATGATTACTGGAGTGGATGCTGGTGGTGTTACCTCGAGTCCTCACACGGTTTCGGCACTTCTGTAGTAGTAGTAGTGGAGATCTCACATCTTCCACAACTCTGAGGGCAATTCTCTGTCATGAAGCTCTCGCTGAACTTTGATTCACAGTGACCAGCGCGAGCCAAGAATTCGCAGTCGGGGCGTCTGGAATGTGCTTTTGAATCAGCGCTGAACATATCTGATTTTATGGAGAACTTGTCATGCAACATGTGTTTTTGTGCACGTGTATCTCTCAGAAGGAAAGGGAATTGTCTACTAAATAACGAATGAAATGTTCCGGGAAGTCCTAGGAAATGAGCTGAACCCACGGCACGTTAATAAGTTACTTAATAATTCAAATTATTTTTCAGTAGTATTTCCCAGAAGCAAATCTAGAAACGAAGGTTGAACGAGGATATAAGGAGGGATTTTCTGATTGCTTACATCCCACTAGTTGCTTTTACAGACATTTTCCCACGTCAGAATCGTTTTTGACATTCTCACAGGAAAGTGTCCTCTGCAGGTTACCACTTAGCGGTCTGTCCCCTCGTTTTGAAACATAGTCTTAAAATTCTGGGACGTGGAAATCAGAAATGTTCTTACTGGTAAGGGATTCATCATTGAGTTTACCCGCGGTAATCGCGGTTACCCAGAAGTTTACCTTTTGGGGCTCGTTCAAAAGTTCATCCTTAGATAACGTGTTGGATAACCCGACTGACATTAGTCCTTGAGCTTACCCATGGTGGTCGCGATTACCCACAATGCTTACCCTTTGTCAGCATTCGTGGAAAAGTTCCCTCAGACCACAGGGTAAGGTGCAGGGTAAGCTGTACCTGCCCATAATAGGGAGGTAAATCTCACTACATGAGATTACCTTATGCAGTAATACGATTCTGACAAAACACAACTGTTTTAGCAGTGTGAAAAATCGTAAATTCAGAAAGAAATTGAGCTGAAAAAGACATTCGTAGAAGTGGCAATACCAAGAAAATCCCTTTTTTCTTGTTTTTCCTACATATGTGTTCAATTTTGACACTAAGGCTGAACTCTAATAGATATTTGAAAGACTTTATGAGAACGCCACCAAAATTGGGAACAAAAAACATACTTGTCAACACAGGCAACCTTCGCAAGGACGGAAATGAGATTGTTTGTTTCTGCTGTACTGCTCGATCCACCAACGCTTGCTGATCCAGTTGGTCCTTGCTTTTTAGTTTTGCTGGATACTCTTGCTTCAGATTTCATATCCGATTCTGTTTCGGGTAGTGGAGTTAAAGTGGTTTCTAAAAGGAGTATTATAGAAATTGCCCAACGACAGATGATAGTAGACATACCAGATTGTGGGCAGTTGTACAGCTTATTGATTTTATACAAGTCTATGTCGCTGAATCCCACACGCTGACCAATCTCGATTCCTTTCTTCCGCGGTTCTATAGTTGGTTTGCCGTTCTGAAAATTTTGCTTGCACCATGAAAATTCCACACGAGTTTATGCTCGATCTCACCTTACTGAAGGCTGTGGAGGCGTAGTGCATTACCGATCCATAGTCATAGTCGGTGTTTAGATGATCAATCATTTGCAACGAATATTTGTCGAATTGGTCTGAAATTGGAAAAGTTTCCTCAGATGAGAAGAGGTGTGCAAACGGATCACCAGCCTTGGAGACCGGATTCAACGTTGCTCCAGTTAATGATGACGTGATCATCGCGGTCGGCTCGGCCTACAAATAAACAAACCTCCCGAACGCTTTATGAGTTTCTGAGTACATCCTGACAAGGATTCTTTGCTCTAGTGAAAATATCTACTATAATAAAGCGCAGATCTGAGACATAATCTTGATTTTTCAGCAATGGCTGGTTCTGATTAACCCAAGATGGCTGTGGTTGCTGGGTTCTATCGGTAAGAGAGATCTAGTGAAAATACGGTAGAATGTAGGACAACGAGTGCAGTACTCCGTGTTTTTGGAAGGAAACTAACATAGGCTATCGACAAAAACGAAAAATTGATAAGGGAAATAAGGACATAGTACAAAGTACAAGGGACATTAGAAGCTATTTACCAAAGTTTCTACTAAAATACCGTCAAGCACTCAGAAGCTACTTTTCCTTTGAAACCCATATACTTCCATGAACCAAGCTAACAGCATAGGTGGAGTTTGGTTTTTGCAACGACAATCCAGTGATTCTTTCCAGAATGATTAATTATGTCCGAAGTATGTAAATGAATAAGGAAAAATTTTCGTGGTTCTTGGCTGAGTCGTTCAGCCCAGATAACAAATAAAATAATTGAATGAATGTGTGATAACTAGCAGTAGTAAATAATTAACTAAACCTAAACAAACCTATGCACTAGAACATATCTCGCGCTGGACCCTTTGCGTGAAGACTGGTATTATTAAGACATTGAAGACAAAAGTGCCCAAAATTCAAATCTAAGTATTATCGGACTCCAACTTCAAAGGTTATCCTCTAAAGTTCTTAAATGGTAGTAGCTTCTCTTCCAGTGCTGGGCACTCTCAAATTTTAGGATAATAGATGAAGAACTGGGTACGAGGTAACCCGTTCCTTCTTTCGTAAATTCAGCCAGAAACTCCTCAGAAATCTATCATCCAATGCTGATGGTTGCTTTCACATATATCACGATAAAGATGATAGTCATGAAGAGGGAGAAAATGCCAGTGACCATCGGCATCTCACAAGCAGCAGTTGAAGGCAAAATCTGAAGCTGACTTTCTGGAAATTACAAGGTCCTAGAGATTCAAAGTTAACCAGACTTTCATCGTTAGTTCGAAACAGATCGAAGCTACTCCCAAATCAAGAGGTAATCTAAGGCACCAGCATCGGCGAACCTATTTTTTGAGGATTAAATCCATCGCTACTACTCACAGTTTTTCGCCAACAACCTATCTCGTTTAACGGGAAATGGATTATAATGGAAAAACTGGTTGTATTCGTAGGTGCTAATTTATGTGCTGATGTACGTCTTCCCTAAGAAGCGTAAGAAATAGAATAGAATAGGAAATCGGGTTGTGGCCATGTGAAGAATTGCTTCAAAGGTGAATAGTTGGAATGGCATTCGCTATCTGTGGTCATATCACGTGATTGCAAGGAGATGGTCAAAGTCAGTACTGTGCAATTACCTTGGAAGTTGGATTGTTTAATATTAAATGGAGGGAAGACCGTAAAAGAAGGATACAAAAAAGATAAATACGTTTCCTGATCGAAATAACTGTAACCAACTTTGTTCGTGGAAGAATCCAACAACGTGCATCAACTCATGGATAATGATCCCCTTCTGTATGCAGCCATCACCAAGGCTCAACGGTTGCTTTCCTCCTGTAAAAAAGATCTACAGTTCGTAGATTACTGTGCTCAACTCTGTTTACTGCAGTTTGATGCGCAAAATGATGTGATGGGACAGAAGGGCGGGCAAACCGGGTGAATTCCGGTTCGGCGATGCCACTGGTCATCAGCCGATTCCAGTTGCAACAAAGCACAACCAACGGCATAACGCAACCTAATCCGGTATTACGTAGCGATGATTACGCTACGGTGCACAAAAAGCGAAATCGAGTGGAAATCGAGTGTCCGATCAACGCACATAAAACACTGAGCGAAAGTTATCGAGAAAAAGCCATAGCTAGTGGTAATTACTTACCGATCCGTCCGACCAGTGAGTAGCACCCGTCGTCAGGAACAATGTGGATATAATCCAGATCAGCTGCACTTTTCGGTGAAAAATCTATGCACGTCTTTTTTCTATATTCCTCTATGGCTTCGGCAATCTTGGAGCGACTGGAAATAGAGCAGAAAAAATAAGATTCATTTGGTAAAATCTCAGTGAATATGACTCCATTCCCTGTCAATTTTTTAGACTTTTTTAGTTGTTTTCTCTGTTCCGAGGTGGAGATGACACAATTTTACTTAAATGATACTCTGAGTTGCTACTAAAAAGTTGATCTCAAATTGAATGTCATGCCGCTAGGACGTGAAAAAAAAGAGAAAAAAAAACAGAAGCAGTATATCAATTCAATCTATATTGACTAGCTAAAGGTGGAAATTG
>KN726275.1:45583-60082 GCA_000816745.1 Ancylostoma duodenale
AAAAAAAAGAGAAAAAAAAAAACAGAAGCAGTATATCAATTCAATCTATATTGACTAGCTAAAGTTGGAAATTGTTTAATAAGATGTGCAGAATTGCCTGTATGATGAATACTGCGAGCTTATCGTGTAGGGAATTCGTCCATCCGTCCATTTCAAATATGTTTGCTTTACAGCGTTCCTTTGAACGCCAAACACGGCAAAAAGCGGGTGCTGAGAGAAGAAAGAGCTTGTTGAACGAGGATTCAGACCATTCACTGAAACAAACACGAGTACAAAACCACTTTGAAGCTTAGAAGCTTGAAATTCTAGGCTGATTTCAACAAGAACCTATATCTCCTTCGAATCGGTTCGCACTGTACATCGCTGTGTCGTTTACATGTTCATTCCCGAAGTCGTTCAGTGTACGAGCTCGGTGAAAATCGACGACAGTTAACAAGGTTTCTTCATCTGGGAGTGACTTATCGAAGTACTAGAATGAAATCTAAGGCTTTTGCTAATCATTTTCAGCTGATCAGGATATTTGTAAATTATAGTAGGCAGTAATAAGGATAGCACAATTTCCTACACCCACTACAACTTTTAAGGTTTCTTAGCAGGATTTCTCCCTCGTTGCTATATAACAAGCTATTCAGATCTATAAAAATCTGTCACTAAACACCAAGAATCTTATGATTTTGCGGTACCAGAACTACGCTGACGTCCAAGTGTTCAGTGTTCGGTAAGATCCTCAAGCTAATTGTTCCTCGAATAGAGTAGTGCTTAAGTGAATGAACAGAGTGATCAACGAACCAAATTACTCGCATCCAGAACCGGAATGATGAACAACCACAGAGGTAGCATAGAGGGAAAGTGAAGGACTTTGTGGGCGGGACGAAATTCACTCCAAGCGCTGATCGGCCGGCGGCAGCATACAAATGATTTGACGATTTGGACAAAAATCTACCGATTTGATGTCGGATCCTTTCTGAGGTGGTCCTACCCTGCAATGGAGAGAAACGACACACGCGTCCTTCCACTACGTCTTAATTAGTAAAAAGTACAGTATCGTCCACTGTATGATGACGCCGGCTGGGAATTCAACGTTTGTAAATTCAAAAATGTTGTACATAGTGACCAGTTCTTTGTACATAGTGACCAGTTCTAAGTCAGAATTATCTAGGACATTTGGAATAAGTAACTTTTTAAATTTTATTTCAACTGCAGTAACGGAGGTACCATGGCAAAAGTGGTCCGATTTGTGTAGCTGAAGAAATTTGTTCGAACCCCTTTCCTGTTCAAGTATTGCTCGAAAAAAAACAACTCAAAATCAAATTTTTATATCCTACTTCATATTCAGGACAGATCCAGGCTTCTTTGGTGCTTCTTAGTGCCTCTAGCATCATATATATGGTGCAGTTCCATTCAGAACTCCCTCCACGTGACCCCTGATGTGGTTCGTTTGTTCAATTCCTGTGTTTGCTGTCATTTTATTCGTAATTTTTTTCATTGCATGTGTACCTTTCCTAGGAAGTGTCATCC
Source organism: Ancylostoma duodenale (assembly GCA_000816745.1). Lineage (NCBI taxonomy): Eukaryota > Metazoa > Nematoda > Chromadorea > Rhabditida > Ancylostomatidae > Ancylostoma > Ancylostoma duodenale. The sequence continues at coordinate 47,102 of KN726275.1, forward strand.
ACAGAAGGCAAGTGCTACCCAATCGTTCTGAGAGAGAGTGAGCTTTTGAGCGTTTCTTCAACCTTTTCAACGGTTTTAATGTAATCAAAAAGAAGTAATCAGTACTCGCAATTTCTACAGTATATACGAGTGTATACGCTTTGAGCAATCTTTTTTTTTGTTAGAGGTCCTGGAGCAATTTTTGTTAGAGATCCTGGAAATTTGGTTTGAAAAGTGCTACCCTTGTCATCAGTGCCCTAATTGCTTTTGGCCATATTCATTTTTTGAAGTTCAAACAGCGGTTCGTCGCTGTCTATTAGATGTAAAACAACTTGATCATTTCAGAACATTACTGTTCTGTCACATAAAAACTGTATGATTCAATGCCAGAATATGTCCCAAAACAATTACGCATTGAATCTCGGGATAAACTGTTACAGTATTCTGAAACTATTGGCTTCGAGAGTGGTGCATGTTCGATGAATGCGCTCAGATTACACGTTTTCCTGAAACTTTCCTTTTTCCGTCTCAAGTGAAAGGAAGAGCGTTCACATGACGCATAAATTGAGCAAGCTACGATCAAATTGTTTTGCGGACCGGTTTCAGTGGATGCACGGTCCATTGATGATCGAATAGCTAGCAATTGAGCAGGGTCGGCTCATTGTCTCACCAGCATATTTGCTCGCAAATCTGAGGCGAGAGAGAAAAGACGACGAAATTGGAAACATAGGAAAATTCGGTGATTGCGATCATAGCAATGTTTGCATATGAGGGGCGGAAAAGGGCGGAAAATCATCCATGCAATGTGTTGTGTCGATGTAAGTGACGCATTCTTCGTCTTTATATGATGATTTTCTCAAAATGATCAGGAGGGCTATGTGGTATCACGGAAAATGCAGGACATGCGAAAATCAGGGATCAGCTGGACAAACTTTATTTGAAGCCCAACGATTGTGGTTCTGCTTAACATTTGTTAGTAAGGATCCTCGTTAAGCTTTCTGCCGGAAGACGCCAGAGCTCAGAAAAAAACAATCCCGGGCTTGCAGCTCTGCATAGGCAGACTTGTTACTTTTTTTTACCACAGAAAAGTTTATCGAAGCGATAAAGGCACATCAATTGTGTTATTGTGCATTGTGTTATTGTGCACAATACTTTGAGCATGCTTCAAAAACCTGCAATATGAGGCAAGAATGTTGTAGTAAAGTGTATTCGTAGCCAGTTACAAGAGCTGTCGAATTCCATATGAGGCAAATGAAAGTTGAATTCGCAATCATCATAATTCACTCGTGCTTAGACTTTTGGCATTTAGTACATTACTGGTGGAACACCTACAGAAAACATCTACACATGTAAGTTTTTCCAAAATGGACTAGCTGAAGAGCCATTTCTTGTGCGTGTATTTCGCGCGACACGAGCTTTCAGCATTGCATTTCTGCCGCGCTTGCATTTCGTTTTGCATTTTTTCGCCTCAATCGAAATTATTGTTTGAATTTCGCGCGCATTGCATTTCGTATTGCATTTTCTTTTGCATTTTTTCGCAATATTTACGTTTTGGGTTGTCTTTCAAATTCTTGTTCGAATTTCGCGCGCATTGCATTCCGTATTGCATTTTCTTTTGCATTTTTTCGCAGTACTTATGTTATGAGTTATTTTTCGAATTCTTGTCCAAATATCGAGCTCATTGCATTTGCCATGACATTATTTTCTGCTTTTTTACGACAAACAAGTTTTGGATTATCTCCTCAAATTCTTGTGTGAATTAATTTTTTCAAATTTCCGCATTAGTTTTTTTCACATTTTTTTTTTCGCAATGCATTACTTTGTATCTTTATTGCTAAGGCTGTCAGCAGCAACTGGGCGAGAGCCCTATTGTGAAAAGACAACTCGTCCACTAGAAGCTCAGGACACAGGTTAAGGTGTACACCCTTGAACATGGACCAAGGTGGAGCCACTGGGCAGCACCTACCCCTTCCAGCTTAGAACGTGGAACATAAGATTCTTGAAAAAGGCTGTCATGGATAGCGAACAATATCAAAGGGCCTACAGAAACCATATTTACCGCCTTTTTCAAGAATCTTATGTTCCAAGTTTGAAGCTGGAAGGGGTAGGTGCTACCCAGCGGCTCCACCTTGGTCCATGTTCAAGGGTGTTCACCTTGACTTGTGTCCTGAGCATCTAGTGGACGAGTTGTCTTTTCATAATAGGGCCCTCGCCTAGTTGTTACTGACAGCCTTAGCAATAAAGATACAAAATAATGCGTTGCGAAAAAAGGTGAAAAAACTAATGCGGAATTAATTCACACAAGAATTTGAAGAGATAATCCAAAACTTGTTTATCGCAAAAAAAAATGCAGGAAATAATGTCATGGCAAATGCAATGAGTGCTATATTCGAACAAGGATTCAAAAAGAAAACCCAAATTATAAGCATTGCAAAAAAAATGCAGAAGAAAATGCAATGCGAAATGCAATGCGCGCGAAATTTGAACAAGAATTCGAAAGATAACCCAAAATATAAGTATTGCGAAGAAAATGCAAAAGAAAATGCATTACGGAATGCAATGCGCACGAAATCCAGACGAGAATTCCAAAGATAATCCAAAACATGAGCATTGCGAAAAAAATGCAAAAGAAAATGCAATACGGAATGCAATGCGCGCGATATTCGAACAGTGATTTCGATTGGGGCGAAAAAATGCAGAACGAAACGTAAGTATGAGTGAAACGCAATGCCGAAAGCTCGTGTCGCGCGAAATACACGGACAATTTCTGTATAAATGATTCTCAGAAACACCAAAACTTTTAAATGCTGAGTATTTCTACTTGCTGTATTCAGAGGAACGAATCTAGAATCCAGAAAAAGAGCGAAGAGAAGGAGACATCGTTTATTATGTACTGTATATAAGTGCAATGTTGTTATTAAATGGAATCGGAAACATCGTCGCAATACCCTGCATTATTGACTTGCCGTGCATCATTGGGAGGGGAGAGCAACCTGGAAAAAAATGCATAGGAAAGTAATATTCAAAAGATAACAATTAATATATGTGTATGTGCATTCCTATTTATTATTGTAATTATTGTATGTGCTTCGTATTCTGCATCATAAATATAATACATTGTTTCTTAGCACAATTAACTAGACCCCTACAAACGGTGGAAACTTACGTAGTTCAACTATGTACGAACGGAAAAGTAAGTACGAATATGTACGAAAGATCTGTACGTTCTTGAAAAGGAAGGAAATATGTTGACCAGCAATTTTTCCATAGAAATGCTACATAAAGTTCCAAGAATAAGCGTGTTTGTTGATTGTACAAAGAAGTACTAGAGTATCGCCCTCACCCTGAGAGCCAGCTTGAAGTTCACGGCCTTTTATTTTGATGAACATAACTTTGTTGAAACTCAATATCTTTGTCCAGAAAAAGCAAGCTTGCTTGACTAATTCTGTGCTACTGCTAACTAACCAGTTGTTTTGAAATTAGATGCATGAACACGGTCTGCGAAACACTAAAGGGTATCAGTCGATGTCAGAGACAGATCGGTTTGACGATCTTCATTACATGATGATTAATGAAGGACATGTACACACTAACCTGAACAGGAAGCATGCTAACAGTGAGCCAATGAAAGGTCCAAGCCAGAATATATATTGCTCATGAAAAGGTTCCGTAGCACGACGGCTGAACGACCTCAACATGCTGACTGAGGTTGCTTGCAAGGAGTTCCAGTGTGAGGTGGATTGCAGAAGGCTGGAATCAAAACGGTAAGAGAATTTACGGCATGCAACCGAAGTATTCGAGATGTTTCTTTTTGACTATTCTATACAGCATTGTGTTCATGATAACTTCTAACAATATAGTGATTAATAATAATAAGAACACCCCAAAATTTTTTTAAAACGAACTACGAACCTTTAAATTCTTTTTAGTAACAGATGTCAGAGGATGACAATACTTGGGATCGATCGGTCACCGGAACTATTGAGGAAATTTTCTTCTTGAATCTTCGGACCTAATGCCAGTCCCTTCTTCCCTACATATCAGTGGCGGACGTATAGTGGAGTCGTTTTGACAGTGCGTTCTCCGCGGCAGCGGCCCTGCTGGCGTTGGAGCACGCAGTGCGATCGGTCAAACAGTTGACCCACGACCGATCCGGGTTCTTTGGCGAGTTTTATCGTCTGTTCCCTTCTTAAGTTGTTCTAAGAGCTAAGAAAGAACAATATCAGAGAAAACAAGCGATAAAACTCTTCAAAGATGCCAAATCCATCATGGGTCACCTTTTTGACCGACCGCGCTGCATGCTCCAATGTCATGCAGCCGTTGTCGCGGAGAACGCACTGTCAAAACGACTCCACTATAGAAAGTGGGGGGTGGGGGTGGGAAAAAAAGTGGGGTCTCCACCGCTTTGGGGACACAGATGGAAAATAAAATTAATAAAAATATTAATGCAATAATAACAATACAATAGTTAACAAAAATCATCAGAAAGGTAATAATAAAAATAAACACTCAAAAACAATTTAATAAAAGATTTTTATTTGTTTTGCAAAGTAATTTCAAAAATTTGGTTTCCCCCACCATTCCCCCCACCCCACCCCCTGCGTCCGCCACTGCTACATAAACGTAAAAAAAAACAAGTGGGAGACGTGGGATTCATTCTTAGACCCCTATTCGTGCCGGGATTAGACCTGGTATGATGCAAGTTGTAGGAAAAAGGAAAACATTAGAGAAGGTAGCAATCTTGGGTCTTGGTATTCGTAATTTTGCTAAGAGGTAGTTCCCGGGAAAGATCCAGGTTAGGGAAAAGAGTCAACATTGAGATCCATAATTGAACATCGATCAGATAACTTAGTCGTGGACAAAGATGTAGTGTATATTTTCAACAATGGACTGTACCAAAAAGTGAAGACATTAATTATTTCTCCTGATTCATGTCACATCATCTCACCTGAGAAAAGAGCTAAGCGTTATGGCCATGAACAGGGAGCATGGGCTTTCAGTCAGGCGACCGATCCGCACGGTACTTTTTCTTGAGGTAGAATAGGACATGAGGTGCGCAACCACAACTAGCACAGTCCCGAAGAACTGAGAAAACATCTGGAAAATTCAGCTATTGCTTTTAGAAAACCATTGCAATTGAAAAAGAATGGCTTACAAGCTTGTAAATTGCTCGCGTCCACTCCATGTTGATGTCACTGTTCACTGTGACATAAGGTGGAAGACCATCAGCACGCATTGGCTGAAATAATATTGTTATATATTCTATTCTTTGATCGTTCAATTCAGTGAAAAAGCAAAACCTCACGGTAATTGTTAAATTGGCTGTGGTTGCGGCTACTAATTGTATTACTATAATAAATAGACACTGAAACCAGGATGTGGTTAGGGAAAACAGGTGAGCGAGGGTCACAGCCGGATGAAAGTGCACTCTGAAAAACGACGAAGAAATTTGAGAGGAAATCTACCTTATTCAAACCTCTCTCAAGTACACGTTCCAACAACCTACGTTTTGAGAGCAGCAATGAACAATGTGGCTGCCATTGCATCCGTAATAGCCATTAAGGATATCTTCTGGAGCCATGGAATGTGGCGAATGGAAAGTTCATCGTCTATGTACACTGACAAGAATGTTGTAGCATAATCCTGGAATCGAGAATTGGAGGCTCCTTTCCATGGGTTTCTTTTAATCAGCATTCGTTTGCCTCAAAATTGAACAGAATAGAAATTTTTCTCAGAAAAAGTAACAATTAAGCGTCGCACCACTTAGATGACCAGAAATGAAATCGAAACGCTGAAAAAAAAAAGAAAACAAAGAAGGCAAATAAAACTGAAATTGCCCAACATAAGTGAAAGGAGGCATGGCTGGAAAACAATTTGTTGCGGCAGTTTTGTATGTCCTCGGCTGAAATTCTTACAACATTGTTTCAAACTACACCCATTTCTTCTTCAATGTGCCATTTTGCCATTTTTCTCGTTTGGGCCATCCTGTATTTTGATCTTCACGAGTTATTTATTGATTGCGCCGTGACCTAATCCGCGCCCCATTGTTTGATCTACCTATAAGTCCGCCTCCCCCGTTGATAGGAGATGATGCATAATGAATTCTTAATTGTTCCCTTAGCCGCATTTTACACCTATGCACCAACATCGTCGAAGCAAAAATAGTCCGGCAGTGACTCAGTGATTTAGGCATCCGAAGCGGATTTAAGCCCAGAACGTCGAGAAACCGCTAAATGACGTTCGGTGAATTAGAGACATATCACTCGAAAGCGATCGAGGGCTCGGTAAAGGAGAAGCCAGGAAGCAAAGATGTGCGCAGCTATCTGGCAAATGAGAGCGGCCGGACTGAAATTTCGAGTATGATTTCTCTGTGTGAAATGGACAATAGTGATAAATTACTAAATGGCAGATGATATATGTAGTAAGTGTGAGGGCAAGACGTTTCTATTTTTTATAACATCATCATAAAAATAGTAAAATATAGAGGCATTTATGTATAGTCAGAATAAATGCTTCCCCAAGCCTGCGATAAAAAAAACCTACCGCCAAGAATTCAGCAAGACATGCTCGTAAGATAGCGTCCACTTGCGGTCGATGTCTATTCGAACGTCGTCCCTAAAAGCAATTAATTTTTTCAGACTTCCTCATTGAAAACGCAATTATCTCAAGTTGAAACTGGAACTTGTCAGTGAAGTTAACGTGAAACGACCGTGTCTTTACAAACGCTAAACTTGTGCACGAATCGAGACTGGTCAGCTGTTCACTGGCTCACCTCCATTGCAAAAGAGTGCGTGGATGCCACCTGAGTATGAGGACGGGCATAATGATCCTGGAACATATCAATTAAAGATCTCTACACTATTATTACCGGATAGATGAGATGCTCCGATGTTAGATGCCATGACATCCTTTCCTTCGGTATGATCGCAGCAAATTGAAGATTTTGTTAATTCTTAGTTGTGGATGGGTTCATTACCGTTTGCACAATTACAGAACACACTTACTTGAACGTACCCCTTCTCTTACAAGACTGATCTCTGTTTAGCTGTGTTCTGAACAGAATATGGTTTCTGTGATGTTCGACTTCTTCTACTGTCGATTTTGTAAATACTGCTTATTGGACGCGATGCAAAAGGGGTAAGTAAAGTCCTTACGCGCAATCGGTGGAAAATTTTCGAGCGCGCCCAGCATGCGGCGCGTGCGCGGCGCGGCCTTCTTGCGGCAGTGATCCTCTTTGTTCGTCAGATTTTTGGCCCATATGACTGTTCTTCTTTTATTTTTTTCTTTAGTTGAAGTTTATTCGAAGGTTTGAGGCCTGTGGCTGGGTGGCGGTCAAGACGCACGCCGCGCCGTGACCGCGCCGCACGGGTGCGCTTCTCTTATCCAGGTTGCTCCTTGGAATTTAACGCACCGACTGGCATAGGTAACCACTTCCTCACAGCTTGTCGGTTTCGATAGCATTCATGGGTCCCACCCAAGCATGGAAAACTTGTTCATTCCCCCTCAGCAATGGTCCTACCTTTGAAGGCCACAGCCGCAACGCGCATAAGAACCGACCAATCACAGCCCGGCGGCGTGCCTCTTGTCGCGCACCCCCTGTGGCTGACCGATATCGACCGGACGGCCCCAGAAGAGGGCCGCGCCGCGCACGCGCCGCATTTTAGGCGCGCTCGAAAATTTTCCGCAGATTGCGCGTAAGGACTATACTTTGGTTTGACCCGCGTCCATCATGATTGAGACTACGATTAAGCGGCAGGTAAAGCATAGGCTTTCAATCTGCACCACGTTCATTGAATGACTCTCAAAGTGAGCATGCATGGGATCATCTACGTCAATGGGAGTCTACTATTCCTGCAACCTTAAACTTAATTTCTATTTTGTATTCGATCTTTAAGAAGCAGAAGGGGAGATTTAGGAACTGGTATGTAGAAGTACGGCTAGCTCATATAAGCCGGAAATATGGTCGAGCTGATGTTCAAAAGATTCTTCTGGTAGTGTCTTATGGAAATTTCGCTCCCAGAAAAAAATGAGGAGATTATCTAGTGGTAACAGTACAGGCAGGTTTGTTTTTGCTCGAGCTTCAACAGGCCGTGCTCATTCTGTATACATCAGTGAATAATTGCGCTGCTCTGCTTTTGATTGCGAACGAGTCATTCTCTCGAACGTGAAGTTTGGACAGTTGTCCCCCGTTTTCATACTCTGTTCTTTCATTCAATGTAATAACAGCAGAGTACCAGAAAATTGGCTGCAGTGTTTAATAGTGCCCACCTGAGTGTATGAGACAGTTTGGCGTTTCATCAGCCCATTACAGCTTTGTCGATTAACTGAACACGAGGCATAGTCGCCATTGTAATGTGGATCGGGGACGAAATCCTGAGTCTCGTCATAAAGCCGTGACATAACTGGAAGCGTTAAAGTGGTCGACATTATAATATGATGTCATCAACAATGCACGGAAGGTGGGACATTTCCAAAGGAGGGAGAGTACAGGAGAGCAGCACTAAATTCAGATTCATGTTCAGGCAAACTACTGAGCTTGCAACACAGCGTGAAGGAAGAACGATTGTTTTTTTTTTCTGAGAGTACTATGACAGCTTTCAGCAGAGAACTCTTTATTCACTAGCAAATGCTTGGGAAGAATCACCATGGCTCAATATGCCTACCGCATGTATGCAAGGCTTTATTTGTTAGGAGCTTCAGCTTTCTCGAACCTTCAGTTTACTCGAAGGTGGAGGGGTTGTTCTGTTCCTTCTACAATCTGCACATCACAAGATTTGCATGATATAGGCCAAGGTGCAAAAAGGAACGTCAGGGAGTGACTGAAATGAAAGAACTCGAGACGAAGCATAAGTCATTCCGTTTCTCACGAAAACTCGTATTGCACTTAACTTGTTTGTGTCTGAATTAAGGAGTTTCTAATTTTTCAGTGCCCATGTTTGGAATAAATGCGTAGAAATTGCAAAAAAAAAGGAACTACAAAAAAGAATCCAAGCTCTGAGGTTCTGTCCAGAACTTGTCATGTGCAGGGAGTGAGGAAAAAGTGAATGAATGTATGAGCGATTGAATGAATGAATAAATGAGTGATTGACTGAATGAACAAATTGATGAGTGGCTGATTGAAAAAATAAATAAACAAATAAGTAAATAAATAAATAGATAAATAAATGGATGAATGAACGGTAAGACTGCAACGAATTTAACGGACGCTTTCTCTCCTCCAGTCCAAAACGTCGAGCAAGCAAAACTAGCAGAAGAAAAAAAAAGAAGAAAAAAATGTACTGAATATTGACAGAAAATAAGATACAGTGGCGGCCACATATTTAGCACACCTATGATTTTGGACGACAGAATTTTTTGCACACCTCTATTCAAGGATGAGCAATCAAAACCAAGTTCGAGTATGTGTTGGGGATCTACGGGGGCTTTCTTCATGTTGCTCACTCGGGCACAGAATGGGTTGGAACTGAATTAAAAATTGAAGTTTCAATTTCGTCGGTTTTCGCAAACCAGATATAAAAGTTATGTATCTACCTATGAAGAAAAGTGGAGTGGTGATTCAAATGGAGCACATTTTTCTACAACATTTTGCTATGAAAGCTCTTAGTGTACTCTCCATAGCAGCTGGAGCCAGGGGAAGAAGCAAACCGTCAAATTTGTCGAGAAATTTATTTTATTGAATCTCGAGAATAATGAAAATGTCAGAATTTTCCTGTGATTGCCTGAATGCCTGCTAGTAGCACAATACGGAGGAAAATTCGCAACCGAAGTGCATGTCTTCTGTTTGTAATCACCACGAATCTTTTTTTTTCGCAATTTTTTAACCATGTTGACGATCCTTGTTCTTTCTTGAGGTGAAAAACTACTTATCAAAACTATCATAGCAAAATTTGCACTAATATCAAGGATATTATCACGTTTTCGCTCGATTCGACGAAATGAAATAAAAGAGAAATTATTCCCAGAAGTACTGCATTTTCAGCTCTAAATACAAAGAATGGGTGCAGTTCCATTCAGAAACATTTTCTTGAGAAATAGAGTAGAGGCAAGAAGGAGAACACTATGCCTCATAACATTCTCGAGTATTGTCCTGATAGCTCATTCCAAGCTTGAAATACAGATTTTACATTTTCATCAGTTTACCGCCCGAATTTGGCAGCGTGCTAACTATGTGGCCGTCACTGTAAGTGATTACTATTATGTATGATACGAGTGAGGACTTCTCTGTCTGGATGAGGAGCTGTTAGTTGATGGCTAAGATATCCACAGATTAACTGTTCCGAGGTATTCTCAGATAAAATTTCGAAGATTAATGGAGAGAATAATGACAATAATAGCCTCATCCAAGCCACTACACAAAGTATGGCAGATGAGGGGAGGTGTTCTAAAGAAGCTTGATAAGTGAAAGGATAGTTTATTCAAAGGAACAGCCAGAGAGCAGATGATGTTAACTCAACACGCTACTGTTGCTGATTCCGAAGAACATCTAAGTTTTAAATGTGAGTGGAGAGAATCTTACGAGAGTATGAGGCTCTAGTAGTGAGATAAAGTGACTCTCAGAGCTTATACATATTCATGTGTGCCGTTTCGTGGATGCGCGATTACACATTGATGACGTGAGGCCACCGAATGAGGTGGAAATGAGCCTGAATGTTGGCGGATCGACAAAGAGTGATCGCTACGGCAAAACACCTGTTTTTAAAGTCTGTTCAGGTTAAGATAAAACTATTATCGTTCATTTGTTTCCGTAATGGATGTATTATGTAACTCCTTCCAAAAGGGGCGTAACTTAAGAGAAAAATCATTTCCGCTACATTTTCCCTCCAGGCAAAATCAAAAGGATTTCCTGGCGTAAACACTAATGTCTAGAACATTAGTCAAGATGTGACACCGCAGGGTCACTAACGAGTCAGGCGAACACGAATAGTACTCGCGCACAAACGCTTCGTCTGGACAGCTGATGGACAGGATGTAACAGTTGCTTCCAATTGTTAATTCATTACACTGTCCTTATGGTTAGGAGTAGCAGGCACAGAGTGCAGGTAATTTGATATGCATGTGTTTGCATCGAAATCTGTTCATACGGATAGATATGACTGGTGTTTCAAAATTTGTGCAAAATAACACGTGAAAAAGTGTTCCACCAAGGGAAAACGGAACAACAGTTGGATGTGTGAAGCAATTGTGATTTCAGACCGCTTCTATTCCTAGAAATCAACGCAAGGGTAGCTGAGAGATCGCTTGTTTTCCTAAACTGAGCTGCAAAGCCTGTTAATCCATTGTGACACATCCGCTAATAGCGAAGCCCGGCAGCTTTTTGGAGAAGTTTGTCAGTGAAGGCAGGGGTAGTAAGACTTCTGCAGAACTTGTATCAAACTAGTGAGTTCGACTTCTTGAAACATTTCTCTAAGTACTGTGTAAACGTTACGCTATACCCTGTGATGTATCACATCCTGATTTAAGTAGGCTGTATAAGACGCTTATAGAACCACGAACGTTAACTGAAGAAAGTAATCCCGAGTGCGTAGTAGCAAGACGACATATGAGCTCATGCTAATGGCTGGTTTAGATTTGAGACGCTGTAATTCATCGAATTCTTCGAGCTATGAGTCATCCACGTCACCAATTTCTGAGATCATAATTATTTCTTGAGCTGAGTGCAGGTGCCCATCCAGTACTTTAGTCTGCGGTAATCATATTTTTAATCATGCTAGACAAAAGCCAACGCGGTGTCAGCTAGCCCTTCCTGCTCGAAAGATTGCTGAAATCGACAGGGTGAGCCATAAGCTATTGTTCAAGGTACGCTAAATACTTTCTCCAATAGGAACCCATCCTTTGTCTTCTTTTTTTTTCTTTGTCGGATAGAGAGAGGTTCAGAGTATATTCGAGTCAAGACACGGTTTTACAGGAAGCTTTCCTTTGGTGTAGTTGGCTTTGAAGCCCATCTTTAAAAAATGCGGGTTGTTGAGACAATGACTCCCACAAATTTTCAAGAACAGCCTTATTGCTTAGATTGTTCCTGAAGCGCATGGAGTGTTCTTTAGGGTACTTGAGCTTCCTCATGAAAACGGATTCTAAGAAATATGGAGGGAAAAACCACTGCTACCCCATGCTTCCACTGATAGCCAATTTTCACAAAAATTGCTCCCGAAAGGTGTTCTCACTGAAATACAGGGGAACAGCAAGTGGTTGAACGTGACCTAAAAACTAGATTAAAATGCTCCAAGATGATTGTGCGGGCCCATGAATAGGCCTGGTCATGGTGCAACTTTGACTATTGAAATCTGGTTCTTGGTTTTGTCATGTACATAACTTTCGGAAGAGCCCCTTTCTCTGCCCTACGTGGATTTCGCATGATCGTCTAGTAATGATCATCGAGGACACAGAGCGATGCTTTAGAGAACTTCAAACCACTATCAAAAGCTGTAGCTGTTTTGTTTAGAAATTGCGAGCTGAATCAGTGCATTTGGCGGCATCGAAAACCTGCCCTGAAAGCTTGCGCGAAATGTGTTCCCTCTATACAAGCTTTCAAGGTGAGTTTGTTATCGAGGAATAGTTTAGATGCAGCACTGTTATGCAAATAAGTCTATGTGGCTGCACAAAAACACCTGAACACCGCAGAGAACTAAGTCAGCAAACGATGAACAACAACTTAGGCCCCACCCTATATGCAGAAGTCGCACCTCTACACTAGAGCTTTACATTCGAAAATATTTTTCGAATATCCGAATATTCGAGGTTTCGAGTTTCAAGGGATCCCCGAGTTTTCGAATCATTGTTTTGCATATCATTTACTTTCAGGATGTACATCACCGCGGAATGTACGCGACGAATCAGGGAGCACGCTGCAGTTCCGAAGCGCTTCCGTTCGTGGATTGGGTCCGCTTTCAAGTGTGCGCATTACATCGCTGTCAGCCATTCAAGGTAGGCTTATGGATATTTTCAATTTGTCCAGATGCTGTCCAGAGATACTCGTGCCGACTTAGAAGAAAGGGCGGGAAAAGT